>RPOG01006199.1:0-25761 GCA_008086565.1 Thalassoma bifasciatum | reverse complement strand
GCTCCCAACTGAACCTTTAACAGTCTACGAATGTCATCTCAGGATAAGCAGGCTGGCTCGGGCTGGAGAAATGAAATGCAGGATCATGTTCCTTTAGATGGTGGGAAGAACAACCTGTTACAACAACTGAGAGAAAATACATTTCAATATGTTTTGAGAAATCTTAAGCTCTTCAGAATGTGCTCATTTTCTCTTGCCAGTACTTCAGTTGTCACTTCCAAGACGGGATGAATCACCTTCATGTTCCTTTTGAGATTCAAAGTGTCATTCACCTGCTGTGCTTTGCTACAATCCTCAATCTGTTCAGCATGAAAAAAGACAGATTTCTCTTTCATCACATTTTTATCTTGCCAAATGTTGAGCACTGGAGACTAAAAGGATTTTGATAGATAACTGTGCTGGAACCCATGCTATGATGAAAAACTGCTTTTTTCAAACACTCTTTTGCACTAAATCGAAAATATCCTTTCTCTTGTATGGAAGTAGTTTTCTTCAGAAAGGCTGTGCATTTATCCAACGGATGTCCGCTCATGAAAGACCTCAAGGGGCCAAAACTGATGTGAGCTGGTGGTCAGTGTGATAAAAAGTCCCAGAAATCAAACCTCAGGATAGAATGACGGGTCTTATGAAAAATATTAAAACCCCTTTGCCTGAATCTGATTTTTTTTTTATCATCTAAGGGACTCAAATTTTATTCAAATTAAATATAACGTTACACAGTCAAGAATACAAAGATGACACTTTTGAATGAAATATCTCCAAGTCACATCTGTTCAAGGATGTCTGCTTAAAAAATGTTAAAAACGATAAATCAGCTCATTGTTTTTAAGCAGACTGTTCCATCCAACTTTTCTAGGATGATGTTTATCAGAAGGTGTGAGGTGACTCACTGCAGATGCTCCGACAAAGAAAAGGAAATAAATCTGCTCTGCATGTTGTATATTCAATAAACTTCAGTTGGCTCTATCACTCTCTCACTTAGCGCTCAAACCCCGTAACTCGTCTGCTTTGCTGTGTCTGACGTTGAGTGTGAACCTTTTGGAGCTGTCACTGAAACATCTGGAGACCTAACATCACAAGATTATGTCTCGGGCTGAGACTTTAACATGTTTAATGAGATTGATTCATTACAGTAATACTATCACGTTAGAATTTTTTAACGCATATTAATTGCACCTACTGTACTTTTGCACCGCGGGACATTTCTCATATTTTGGCATGTTTGAGCTCATAGCTCCTGCTTCGAGCTGGTCCAGGGAGTTTTGCCACTTTTGCTCTAGTGCAAACTCGTGGGAAAAGCACAAGAAGTATCCAACAGTTTATCTATTGAACAGAGTCTTGATTATGAAACCTTAAAGAAAACTGTGCTTCAGGAATATGAACTTGTGCCTGAGGATTACCCACAAAAATTTGGAACCAGTGATAAAACTGCCGACCAAACCTATGTCGAGTTTAGACTGTGTTCGTGCCCTCTTGGGTGGATAAACTTTAAACCACCCTCTTTGCTGTTTAAGGCTAAAACTAACTTAAGCAGTCTGTCCATTTAGTCTGATTTGAGGCTATATAATGTGCCATTTGTATAACATAAAAACATGTTTAAAGTGCCCTTAAAAACCTGCAGAACTCAGTGCCCTTCTTAGCACCAAAAACACGTATTTTTCTTTTTTCTTTTTTTTTTTTTCACTTTTGCCCCTGCCCTTCAAAAAGTCTCTGCACGCCACTGGTTTTGTGACAAGAACAGAGAGATGCCACAAAGATCCAAAAACATGAGTTGACTGATTGAAAACCTGCACTAGTTGAGGTTTTCATCAAAATTTCCACATGCAGAAAACATATGCTAAAATATTGTTCAAGTTTCTTGTTCAGCCTTTTTTCTAACATCAAATGAAACTCATAAAACTGTGAAGTCATGTCACTGAGCTGTGTACAGGAAAGGGAGAAAAGTAAGTGTCCAAGTAGGGAGTGAATGGGTTGACAAAGCTATGGCTGTTTTCGAATTCGCCTACTACATACTACATTCTAATGCAGTATGTAGTAGGCACTGCATACTGTATGTGAATGTAGTATACAGTATGACAGTTCTGTTTGGTCTGTTTTGCAGTTTGCTACAGACAGAAGTTTAAAGGAAAATGTTGGAATTTTCAGGTTTGGAAAGTTGCAAATTTAACGCACAGAACAGAATTTCAACACAGACGTCCTCTACAGTTATTACAAATGATAATTAGTCAAAATGCTTTGAACTGCATTAGTTTAACCAGGGGACCTCTGATATTTTGTAATAACTGCAGAGGACGTCTGTGTTTAAATGTGGATGTATATTGCAGCAAAATTAATCATATTTGATTTTTAATATTACACCATATGTTATGTATTGAAAAATAATCTGGAGTGGATTGACTTTTTATTTTTAGAGATGATGGAAACGCTGCTTCTGATAATGCAGGTATTATTTCAAATAAGTTAATAGGATAGTGATAACATATACCATGTAAGCACCCCACTTAAATTATGTTTTAGGGTTTTACACTTGAATTGTTCCGCTGCTTCGCCCAAACTTTCTCCAGTTCACATCATTTTCAATTCAGACCTGCGTCTAGGCGCTTTGCATTGTGGGAAACAGTACGCCAGGTAGACTGGTCCGATGCATACTGAGAAATTTTCCCGGATCAGTAGGTCATCCGGGTAGTTTTGGCATACTGCAAATTTCGCATTTGTTCACATACTGCATACTGCACACTGTATTTTGGGCAAATCAGTACGTACTGCTAGTATAGTATGCGAATTTGAAAATGGCCTATGTTTTGTTTCTGTTAACCACAAAGGTCAGGAGACTGAGATGGCCACTCCAGAACCTTCACTTTATTCTGCTGTAACCTCTTTGACTGATACAAGAGTCACTCACTATCTTATGGCCATGCTTTCCAGTATTTTTAAGTCCAAAAGAGAAAAATGAGGAACTTCATACCCCTGTAAAATAAATCAATTTAGTAAATGTGTAGCAGCTCCCTCTACTAGTGGTACCATGGCCCTAACATGTAACTAAACCAGATATAACATTCATCAGGGAAATATACATTTGAACTGCCCTCATTGCAACGGTTAACTCCCCCAACTTATGTGAGGATGAAATTGCTGAAATCTTGAAGTGCTACCTTTGTGACAAGAGGAAGGTTGTTGTATTGCAACTTTAACACATTGCAGTATATCACACTTTTTAACCACATCTGAGAAATGACCACATGTGAATAAAAGTGGGTATCATGGACTGCTCCATTTATGAAAACATTACCAGGCACATCTTTACTAACTAAGTAGATGATTTGAGACAAATATTAAAACGTGATGAATGTGGTCATTTCTTGTGAGCCCATGAGGACACAAAAGTATCATATCAAAGCAGCTTTAATAGCTGCTAACAGCAATACAGGCCCATTGGTAAGGTGAAAAACTTCCTGGATAATCCAATATCATAGCAAAATGTTCTTTCAGTCAACTTGGGAGTTGTTTGTTTTGATGATAATGGCAGTGATATCGTTCAGTCCAAGCAAACTGTGCTTTCTTCTCCAGTCCCTTGAGCAGGACAAGTCTTGAACAGTTTATGCTGCTTATCCA
The DNA here is from genome assembly GCA_008086565.1 of Thalassoma bifasciatum. Lineage (NCBI taxonomy): Eukaryota > Metazoa > Chordata > Actinopteri > Labriformes > Labridae > Thalassoma > Thalassoma bifasciatum. Next base: position 22,149 of record RPOG01006199.1, on the reverse strand, counting down.
ATAAAAAAATACAAATAATAATAATTTCTAGTATCTCTGGGATTTTGAGTTCAAAGTACCCGTCGTAAACTGGTTCAGGATGAGGTATTGCTCCTAATCTCTGCCAAAATCAATTTCATTTTTTTAAGCTGTCTTTCAGCAATCAAAGCTCTAGATAAACATTGTACTCTGCGTATGTATGTTTGCTAGTTCCTGGCTTTGATTCACGGCCATAAATGCCATGGCAGAACATTGTGTTCCCAGGGTTACACATCTTCTGACTTCTATGTTTGCTCTCGTCGACTAGGTGCACGTTCTGATCCCCAGGCCAGCAGGCCACCCACAGAAAGTCTTCCTCTTGTCTTGACAGTACTCAGCGGGTTCCTCGAGCTGCTCTGAACGTGCTGTCCTGCTGTTCTGCTTCTTCAGGTGTTTTACTGAGGAGACTGGCAGATGAGATGGAATTGACGAGAGAGATTGGATGGATAAAAGGTACAAGGCAGCTTTTGAACCCGCAGTTTTGCACTATTATGTGTCTCAAACCACCATTACCTCAGGCGATCCAAAGGTGCTAAAGTGTTTTCATATTTTCAGGCACCCATATCTGCACCAATGCTTTGTTTTAATGACCTCGTGTTTTAACAGAGGCTTGTTAAAGGGTTCATGAACATTTGGTTTGGAGCCAGTTCTCTCCTCCTTTAGCACAGCTTTACAACATTTGAGAGGAGCAGTCAGGGAGTGAGACTAGACAGAGATATGAGTATGAGAGAATGGATCACCCATCTGTACTTGGCCAACAATTTTCCAATCACAGTCCGTTTGACACTGCCAAAGGCAAAATACGTGACTTGACTTGACATCAGCGATTGAGGTGAGGCCAAACATGCAATATGGTTCAGGGGAGCAATATAACGGATTTTCAGGGTACTTTTTCAAACACTGAATTCCTGTCTATCATTACTTGTCTTGTGCTTTGGTTTTGGCAAATGTTTTTGTAAACTTTGAGACTGAGAATTCAATGTACTCCAGACTTTTATCTCTCAGGTTATCACACAGGTTTTAAACAAGCCAACTGCTTCATCAGATTATTTAAATCTTTTTGTTTTGAGGTCAAAAGTAACAGAGGTTAAACATGAGGTGTCAGTAAAAGTACCTTGTTTTTCAGAAAACTGTATCTTAATCCAACTTTATAAAGAATTATCAGTCAAGGTTGAACAGGGGGTTAAATTGTGACTCAGGAAGTGTCTACAGACAGTTTGAGTTGCACTGCTCATCTTTGACTTCTCCTCTGAAAAGTGTTATTCCTGGATTTATTGCAAAAAGTTTCTTTTCTATCTTGGAAGATTAATATTTTAAATATTTTAGAGATATTGGCTTAAAGTCTTATAAGACTTCACTTAAAGATCATATTGCAGGTTTAAATAAAATCATAGGAAAGTTACTCAAAAATAGTGTTCTGAAGGAATTTTTTAAATTTGTGAACCACAGTCTCCTAGAGGCTTTTTAGTAGTTTTTTTTTAACTTTTGCATTAAAAACCAGCGTTGGGCTGCGAGGTCACACAGGGAAGCAACTGCTGAAAACTCCTCCATTTAACATCAACATGAACATGGATCAACCTGTCACTGCTGTCAATGACGAGGAAGAAAATCTATATTCCTATACATCTGAGGATCCTCAGGTTTAAAATGATGAAAATTTTAGACAAGATGAAGATCAGGAAGATGGCAGGATTAGGAGGAGTCACAGGTAAAGGACAGCACGGAGCTATGGTGTAAGGAGAACCAGAGGAGAGCGAGTCCTGGTGAGTGACCGGCGTTAGCTAGAGATATGTAGCCTAATGCTGCGTTGACATCAGCGTATTTAAAGTTTGAACTCAGAAACAGTAACTTAAAAACTCTGTAACTCTGTAGTGTAAGTGTAAGTTCTGATCACAAACCAGTCAGTTGTAAGTGAGTGCCTTGTAAAAAAGCCAAATCTGAGCTGCAGTTTTCTGCGTTGTATGTGAGATTGAAAAGACACATCTACCCATTAAAATTTGTATATACACTCATCCAGGGACAGGGAAAAAAGTTAAGACTTACTGTTGGGCTGAATCTCTGACAAATTTCTTGTTTCCATCTGACACTGGGAGCAGGGCTGTGGGCTGCTGCTGCTGCTGCCGTGAACCTGTCACTGCCTGGGACTTCACTCCCATCATGTCACCAGGTCCTGGCTCCAGCATCTGATCCTGAACTCCATTATCTCACCAGGAACATAGTCCTCCTGTCACCACTGATGATTATTTTATTCTGTGACCCATGTAGAGATAAAGCCCCTGTCTTCAGCTGCAGAAAAACAAACCTGAGCACAGTAGAGAACTCTTTCCTCCTTTTGAGGAAAAGGTGGACTTGGTGTCCTGATAAGTCGCTATTTTTGCATCCAGCTTAAGAATGCAATATTGAATCATCTCGATGAATGTTTGAATTAAATAAAAAACTTGTAGAAAAACAAGAAACATGACTGGAAACACCCGCTCTTATTCACTATCTCCTATCATACACATTAGATCAGATTCAAGGCTGAGAACATCCGTCCCCTTAGTGAAGTCAAATGACACAGGTTAGCAGGTAAGGGCTACAGTATTCAAATTTTTTATGCATAGCTTTCATGCTGAATTTTGAACATGAAGATCGGAAATTTGAGTTAAATGACAGATTTTGACAATTTTTGGGTATGTATTTAAACAAACTTGTCCCACAGTTTGTTTCCGATCATCTTTAAATCGGATATGTGTGTACTAGACACATTGATGATGAAAAACTGTAGTTATCTTTTCTTCCTTTTCTCTTCGGCTACTGTAAAACACTTTTGTGAACTATGTTGTCTTCAAATGTGCTGTATGAACACAATTGGATTGGATTGAATTGGAAGTAACTGATGGAGCAGTATTGTGATTAAAATGTTGATATTCACATTGAAAAACCCTGTTTTCACATCCACCAAATGCTTATCTCCTGTCTTCACGCCTCCCCACCTCACCACACCTTACCTTTTGTGCCCTTTCCATGGCTACACCTCAACCTCATTTCCCAGAGACACTTGGTGACTCCTTTCCCAAAAACAAATCCCTCCTGCTATCACACCTTCCTGCTTTCCCTCACCACAATCTTTCCCATTACACCTTACCTTTTGTGTCCTCCCAAAGAGCACACCTTAAAATCCATCCTGGACCCCCACCCGCACCAGAGCCTTTGATTTTAAGATCCTTTGTTCCCAAATGTACCTCAGTCGGAGAAGGGGAGTGGTTTCTCGACTGTATAAGTTTTTGAGATTCCCATCACTCGGGGTCAGATGGCATCCATGCTGCTTGTGTGTTAACTGACCTTTTCTTTGCAAGGAAAATAAAACTATTGTCGGCCGGCAGAAGTCTTTATTTCATTCTTTACCAGAGTTGGGGAGAAAAACGGTATCCACAGTATACGACTGAATCATTCATAAATGTAGCCTGAGTGAGGGTTTTTGTTCGTTAAACTGTCTATTGGCCTATGAGCAGAACTTGAGAACATAAACTGCTTTAGTAATCATCAGTCTTGTAGTTTTGTCAGAGGAAAGTGGATTTTTTTTCCTTCTCCCTGTTCAAGTAAAGGAGGAAATGGAAGCTTGTTTTACCAGCTCCTGGTCATAAATAGAAATAAAGTCTCTGACATTTTGTGAAACTCAAAGTACTTGGAGTCCCATAAATGAACTGTTAATAAAAAAAAGGTTTGTGTAGTGTGTTTTAGTGTGTTTTTGTAGCAGACTTTTTATACTCACAAATTAATGAAGTGAAGTTACGAGTTTCTGATATTGATGTTTTTTTTCCACCTAGAATTAAAATTGTTTGAATATTTAGAGAATTATTCCACAAAACTCCAAACTTGGAGATCTCCACTGCGGTCTCTCACGCTGTTACTCTTTAAAACGCCTCCTTACATCCGAGACAGATATTCCAACCAGCAATTAATATGCTAAGTGGTGTTAAGCCTCACAATGTCACTTTTCATTTCCATCTCCAGCGTGTTTATATCTTCACCCGTGTGTCGGTTCGTGCGCTGGGTAAACACTTCCCTCTGACAGCTGCTGCACAGTTTTTCATCGTCCGCTCTCTCACTGCCTCCGGGGCCCTTCTGTTTACCAGCTGGTGGCACACCCCAGTCGACAGGGAAGACGTCGGTGACCACCTCAGAGCAGCCATCACTCACACAACCAGCACACGTATTTACACACATGCAGGCGCACAGAGGGAAAGCACAGGTGACCACCTCAGGGCGCCCATCACTTCACACAAATATATCGTATAAATACACGAGCAGACAGGCAGTGCTTGTGGAGCGGAGGGTCATAGATGACCACCTCAGAGCACCCATCACTTCACACACCTTTACACACTTGGCTTTTTTTTTTTTTAAGCAGAGGTTTTTTTTTTTCCTTCCAGCACACCTTGGTGGCCAAATGCCCTCTTGACGTACACAGTGCCAGCTGGGAAAATATAGCCAGCTGAGTGTGTCACCACCAACCTAGGCAGCAGGAAAGAAACCCTGAAGAGGCTGAAAATGGAAGCAGTGGGGGTGAAAGTTTTGCTTTTTCTTTGTGAGATAAAAGTTTGATCGGATTCACTGTTGGGCTTATTTTAGATTATACATCAGCCATTCAAAAATTTCAGAATGCTCCAGCCCACTTGGAAATTGCAAATAACTATGGCAAACATGTTGAGCTCTGATGAAGCCTTGAGATCCAGCACGTAAAACTTAGTTTGAAAATGAATATCATTTCAATAAAGCTTGTGGACAAATGTTAATACAGGACATGGCAGCTGTATCTCCTGCTGGTATCAGCTGACAGGCTGATGTTTGAATGTGTCCAACCCCACTTAACCAGACATAACTTGTTCTAACAGTAAGATTACGCTCATATACCACAGACTGTATCATATACAGCATACTCAAATGTTAACATACAATGTGCAAAGAAAAACCCACAAATAACCTTGGCTGAAATACGGGGCTCTCTAAAGAATTTTTTTCTGGATGCACAATAAGGGGGCACTCGAGGAAAAAAAATGGGCTGCATGGTTAAGTTGCCAGAAGAAAAGCCATTTCTACGCAAATACAACAAAGTATCCCACCTACAACACGCCAAACAGCACAGAGACAAGCCTCAAAACTTCTGGAACAAAGTCATTTGGAGTGATGAGACCAAAATTGAACTTTTTGGCCACAACCATAAACGTTACATTTGGAGAGGAGTCAACAAGGCCTATTATGAAAGTTACACCATTCCTACTGTGAAACATGGAGGTGGATCACTGATGTTTTAGGGATGTGTGAGCTACAAAGGCTCAGGAAACTTGCTCAAAATTGATGGAGAGATGAATCCAGGATGTTATCAGAAAATACAGGAGGAATGGCATCCATCAGTCCAGAAGTTGTACATGAGACGTATTTGGATGTTCCAGCATGACAATGATCCAAAACACGAGGCCAAGTCGACCTGCCATTGGCTGCAGCAGAATAAAATGAAAGTTCTGGAGTGGCCATCCCAGTATCCTGACCTCAATGTCATTGAATCACTCTGGGGAGATCTCAAACCTGCAGTTCATGCAAGACAGACCAAGAATTTTCCGGACCTGGAGGATCTTTTCCAAGAAGAATGGGCAGTAAGGGGCAGGCCTGTAGCCTCTTTGAAGGCAGCTTCAGGGTGCCTACCATTTAGCCAAAGCAGTTCTGCCCTTATATGGGGCATACATTTGTGACAATAGAGAAATGAGCAACTGAAAACTAAACTGTGATGTGAGCCATGCTGTAAGGTGTTTATGCCTGCTGCAGAAAAATACGTTTTTCTTCTTGGTGTCAATGTGGTTGTCAGTGTCTTCAGCCGGCATCATATGGTACCACAAAAAACTGCCGTTCCTAGCACTTCAGTATAGGTTTTACCTCTTCTGGTCAGATTTGGTTGCAGCTTAGTTAAAACACATCTTCATGCACAATTATCCCCCAACATTTTTTTCTTTTTCAGTTTGAATTTTTCTTGCAATACACTCCCTGGGAAGCAAAGGCAGGCTTGGTTAACTCTAAATAGCAAGGTCTACAGCAACTATAACTGTATTCCCATTTGGTAATAAATGGTTAAAATGTATGACAAGAGTACTCCTCATAGGATTTCATTAATTGAAAATAACCCTTGAAAAACCCTTAAAGTTTGAAGCTTTGCCTGCATAAGGTAACAAGCACAACGTAGAAATACTGTTGTACCATTTTGTGCCTTTATTGTCATTGAGTAGGAAAGGGGGCAAGAGTGAGTAGTGACATGGGTCACAGGTCAGACTCGAACTCGAACCACCGCCTGAGGATGAACCTCACTGGATGCAACTAGACCCCTAAGCAATCTGTGCCCCATGACTGATAATTTTCACATAAAGTCATAATATGTATCAGGGGAAGCCTTTCCCCTTATTTCATTGGCAGACGTCCATGGTGTTATTGGATTGAGCCGTCTCAGAGGTGGAAATAATGTGTGATGCAAGGTTTCTGCAGCCTGAACATGACCTGCTTTAGCCTCCATTTGGAACATCAGTAATGATCCGTATGTAACCTGCTAATTTCAGGAAAGCACCCCTTCACCTCTGCCTTGATGTGTTTGTTGAGTTAACACAATCTGTCATAAAAGGATGCAGAAACCATCCCTTTAATTGAATTTTATGAATAGTGCAAACTTCTCTCATGGGGAACATGTTGCTGTATCTCTGGAAAAACACCCAGTGATTATTAGACCAAAACGCTCTGTTTTTATTCATGTTGCAACTGTTAACTAAAAATAGTGCATCGTAAAACAGTCTGAGTTTCACATCATTCATATTTTATTGGGGTTTTTTGAGGTTCTGACACATACTCAGTGTGTAAAAGTTTATATAAGGATTACTCTAAAGGTTTGGGAGGTAACCTTGATGTGAGAAACCATTATGTTCTCTTGCAGCAGAACATTGGTGTTGTAAATCTGCAGGTGGAAAATAGGTGCACTGTGAATGAGCAACACTCCTCTCTCTCAGTATCTAGTGTTGAGGTGCTCTTGAACATCCATCTGCTGGAGAGCTGACTGAATGAACCATGTGTATGGATATAGATCTCTCCCAGAGCACACTGTTTGTTACCAGACTCTGAAAAGGTAGAAGGTAAAGGCTGATGAACCTCTTTTCTTTAGATTTGTGGTTGATAAGTGTCACTGTGCAATTAACAGGTGTCAATGAGTCTTTGACTGGTGGCACTGAGCAGTCCTTGGGTGTCACTGGGCAAGTGGTCAATGTCACTGAGCAGTTGGCAGTTGTCACAGATTTTTTTGGCATGTGCCACGGAGTGATTGGTAGGAGTCATAACTTTCTGTGAACATATACATTGTTGTTATGCTTTTTTGAGGAGTCTGACTCTTAACTGAGTAGTGGAGAAATGGAGGGACTCAATAAGCTTCCCCACCATCCCACTCCCTTTTGAATATGTTGGACTTATACTATGAATGTTGAGTTGACTGAACTTATTGAATTGTTTTGTTTGAAGTTTATTTATTTATTTATCTTCAGATGACTTCCTGAAGTTAAGTGCCCATGCCGGAAATAAAACACAAATGAATGAATGAATTGAGCAATTGCCAGGTGTCAATGAACCATTGGTAAATGTAACTGAGCATATGTCAGTTGTCAATTAAGAACTATCATTTGGAGATTGGTAGGTGTCACGTGGTGATTGGTAGGTGTCATTAGTGATTGGCAGGTGTCACTGAGCATTTGGTTATTGTCACTGAGTGATTGGTAGGTGTCATTAGTGATTGGCAGGTGTCACTGAGCAGTTGGAAGCTATAACTGAACCATTGGTTGGTGTCACTGAGTGATTGGTTGGTGTCACTGAGTGATTGGCAGGTGTCACTGAGCAGTTGGAAGCTATAACTGAACCATTGGTTGGTGTCACTGAGTGATTGGTAGATGTCATTAATGATTGGCAGGTGTCACTGAGCATTTGGTTATTGTCACTGAGTGATTGGTAGATGCCATTAATGACTGGCAGATGTCACTGAGCAGTTGGAAGCTATAACTGAACCATTGGTTGGTGTCACTGAGCATTTGGCAGGTGTCACTGAGTGATTGGTAGATGTCATTAGTGATTGGCAGGTGTCACTGAGCATTTGGTTATTGTCGCTGAGTGATTGGTAGGTGTCATTAGTGATTGGCAGGTGTCACTCAGCGATTGGTTATTGTCACAGAGTGATTGGTAGATGCCATTAATGACTGGCAGATGTCGCTGAGCAGTTGGAAGCTATAACTGTACCATTGGTAGGTGTTGCTGAGCACTTGGCAGGCGTCACTGAGTGATAGGCAGGTGCCACTTCTTATCAATGGCATACCATAAGCCTCTTTGGGAGATCCCTGTCACTCAAGTCCTTTTTTTATTAAAAATCTCTGATCCTTTCTCCCTGGTGTGTATTTTAAATCAAGAATTTCTCACCAACTTATCACTGAGCATTTGGCAGGTGTCACTGAGTGATTGGTAGATGTCATTAGTGATTGGTTGGTGTCACTGAGCATTTGGCAGGTGTCACTGAGTGATTGGTAGATGTCATTAGTGATTTGCAGGTGTCATTGAGCATTTGGTTATTGTCACTGAGTGATTGGTAGATGCCATTCACGACTGGCAGGTGTCACTGAGCAGTTGGAAGCTATAACTGAACCATTGGTTGGTGTCACTGAGTGATTGGCAGGTGTCACTGAGCATTTGGTTATTGTCACTGAGTGATTGGTAGATGCCATTAACGACTGGCAGGTGTCACTGAGCAGTTGGAAGCTATAACTGAACCATTGGTTTTTGTCACTGAGTGATTGGTAGATGCCATTAATGACTGGCAGGTGTCACTGGGCAGTTGGAAGCTATAACTGAACCATTGGTAGGTGTTGCTGAGCACTTGGCAGGCGTCACTGAGTGATAGGCAGGTGCCACTTCTTATCAATGGCATACCATAAGCCTCTTTGGGAGATCCCTGTCACTCAAGTCCTTTTTTTATTAAAAATCTCTGATCCTTTCTCCCTGGTGTTTATTTTAAAGCAAGAATTTCTCACCAACTTATCAAACATATCCCTTATCATTGCTACATTGGATTGAAATGCACATGGAACACACCTGACCTATCAGTCAGGACATCCCTCACCTGGAGGGAATCTTTCAACCTAAAGTATGTGTAGAGATAGAGAACACTCTGCTCATATGTTTTATATTTTGTTACCATGTCGGCTTGCAGTGCAGAAGAAAGCTACATCCAACGTCAGGTTGCATTAATCTGAACCTCAAAGTAGACATAACAGGCACGAGTTTGCACTGTACAATGTTTAACCCAGGGGAGGTTCTGCAGGGTTGTCCTTATCCCACCTCTGTGATTCAGAAACAGGTTTCAAGCTTGAAATCTAATTAGCTTATTAGTCAGGGGGGAAATCATGTAAACAATATTTTTGAAAAAGAAGAAAAAAAGCTGTTAAAAGAGGTTAAAAAAGGCACAAGTGAGATTTTGTTGTTCTTATCAGATGTATTGATTTACAGTGAAAACCTGGATGAATTTAACACAACATAATGTCTTCTCTTTTTACAGAAACCCTTTTGAGCTTTGTGGATGACATCTTGTCTGGAGCCAGGTCTCCATGTGTGATGCTGGGGGACATCCCCAACCTCCTCTCCTCCTCCATCAGCATGATCATCCGCTGCCTGGAGCCCGACACCACATACATGTGAGTTCTCCTCTTTTATTCCACCCACATGAAGGATGAGTGTCTGCACTGTTTTGTGTTTTTGAAGTGAAAAACAGTCTCTGTTTTGCTTCATGTGTGTCCACACAGTCAAAGAGACAAAACTGGATACGCTCAGAAAACACTGTAAGCATATCCAATGATTTTGAGTCTGTTTTCCCAGAGTGCATTGCGTGAAGAAATAGAGCAGCTCTTCACAGCTGGACAAGATTAGAGTAATTGTATTGTGGTGAGACAGATCCAGCGGGACCATGAAAGACAAACAAAAAATCATCTTTGGAAAAACATTTTCTTTTCTCTTTGGTTCGTTTATAGACTGTGTCATTTCAAAGTCAGCTCTGATTGACATCTGATGCTGCACAAATGGCATCATTTCCTGTCAGAATCAAACAACAAAGTGTGCTTATTCCCTTTAAACTAACTTCTAAAACAGTTGGCCAGAGGATTAGCACTTAAGCCTGGAGCATGTAGTGACAGAAGTTAGTCTGAAGGAGGTTAGAGGCAGAGTTAAAGAGGGATGTGTCAGTCAAGGCAGATGAATTTGCTTAACATTATAAATGAATTACTTTGATATCTTCAGATAGAATGATTAACAAGAAATTTTAAAGAAAGTTTGGACACACCCTCTCATTCTCATTAAAGTTTTTGCAATTCTCCAGACTGATTGACCTTCATTTCTTAAAGTAATGATGGCCACTTGTTTTTCTTTAGTTAGCTGATTGGTTCTTGCTATAATATGAATTTTAACACTTGTCCAATAGGGCTGTTGGTTGTGTGTTAACCTGACTGCTGCACAACAAAACTAATGGTCCCAACCCCATTGAAAAAGCAGGCAGTGTATTCATCAACAACTTCATAGCGCTGTTAGTTGAAATGTGACATAAACAAACTTTGTAAGTTCTTAGCAGTGGTGTAAAAAGTCCTCGAAAGCCATACTTGAGTAAAAGTACAGATATCTTGCTAAAAATCTACTCAGGTAAAAGTAAAAGTCACCCATTAAAAAATAACTTAAGTAAAAGTCTAAAAGTAGCTCACATCAAATGAACTTAAGTATCAAAAGTAAAGTACAAAGAAAGAGAACAGATAAATAGTTGTTGCTTTCGCAAGCTTTATTAAGTTTAAAATGCTTTTCAGATATGACCACAGGTGTTCGTCTTTGTTTGAAGCACGACTAGCAGGTGGTGGTGTTTTTTTATCCTCACAATTGCCAGTGGACGAGGCTGCTTCCATTTTGCTGTTGGTTGTAGACTAACGATCAATCACAAACTGCATGTGTGGCCTCGCTGTGATGAGCCTCAGCGTCATTCGAGAGCGCTAGATATTCGCGCGAGAACACGCATGGTCCTCTACAAAATAAAATGTGAAAATAAGTCATGTATATTCACATTTTATTTTGTAGCGAGTAACATGTTGAGAACATAAATGTAGCGGAGTATAAGTATCATTTTTTTTATTTTTAATGTAGCGAATGTAGCAGACTTAAGATGGTTGTTTGTCAGCACAGGAGTCACTCGCATAGTTTGCAGGTTTTTTCATTTATTTCTGTAAGGGGCACAGGCAAGAGTCACACACACACACACAGTGGCTGAGTCTCCCTCCCTCTCCTGCTGCAGGTCACAGAACACACAGGCTAGTTGTTAATCTCCGACGCAACCGCAACATTTAACGACTACTTTAGTGACAAATTGTGATCACAAAAAAACATTAATGAGTCAAGAAAAGCTACAACACTCATTAGAAGCAGTTTTAGGCAGATTGGAGAATTTTTGAACAAGCTAACTTAATAAAAGGGAGGAGGGAGCTAAAAGACATCTTACCAGATCAGTAGCTGCACAACTTTTGCCGGGAAAGTGCAGCTACGTCACGTCTGTGTGTGAGTGGGTGTCACACTAAAAATAGACCCCCGATACATCAACCAAAAGAAATACAAGACGTACCTACATTACATTAGAATATATATATATATATGGTCATGGTGCATAAAAATACTCGTTTCACTGAAAAATTGTGCAGAGTTTAAATTAAAGTTTTGAAAAAGTTCACAAAATAAAACTATAAAATATTTCAAAATAAAATAAATATTTACTCGGCTACACGAAGTAAAAGTGAAAGTCACAGCTAACAAAAAAACTCAAGTAAAGTATAAATACTCCCAAAACCTACTTAAGTACTGTAACAAAGTACTTTTACTTTGTTCCTTTACACCACTGGTTCTTAGTATAGTTCAGTAGCTGGCTGCATTTAGCCCTAATCACAGCCCGGTGCTCTGAGACATATCACTTGCATGTAACATGAGTGAATCCTGGTTGTGTCCTACCAGTGCTCATCTACCAACTCCAACCTCACCAAGCAGAGCAAACGTAACCTGGCTCTTCACTTTATTGACAGACTCTCAGGTTTGAACAAATCACTGCAGTATAACTCCTGCATATGGATTGGAATGAACATTATCACAAACAGCTTGTCACAATTGGGGGAAAACGGGCGTGGCGGACCCAAATGCAGATCAAAGTTGACAATACAATGATCCAACAAAGATTTACCTCAGGACAGGGCTTAAAAAGATGTGAGACTAATCAAACGCAGGTGTGACACAAGACACAGGTGAAACACATGAGGGCAATCACTGGGAAAGGAAACACAGGGGCAACAAGAAAACCCAACAAGGAGGTAAAACACAAGGAACAAGAGTGAGGGGAAACACGAGGGAAACACAAGAATAACTGACAGACACAGGGAACCAGAACACAAGACACAAGGGAAAATCAACACAAGAAACACTAGAGAGCAAAAATTATTAACACTAACCCGAAAACACAAAAACTGCGCCATGTAAGAATGAAACAACCAAAACCATAAGCTCAAACTGAAGAAATGAACATGAAAACTTAAACCAAAAACAGAATCATCACACAGATTTAGCTTGTATCTTAGCCTCTAGCTCTTTTATTTCCCGCCTTCAGCCCGTGCTCTATCATGCTCCCCTTTAGCTTTCCTCTGCTATTCTGTCCATTTTCTCTCAGACAGTCCAGCTACTGTTTCCACTTTTGTGACTAAATATCACTGAAATCGCTTTCAGCAGAGAAAAACAGAATTCCCCCCTCTCACTACTAAACTTTGTCAGCTGGTGGTAGTGCAAGACTTTGACATGCCTGTAAATCAATTTGTTCGAGTACGACCCGATCTGCGAGCTGAGAAATAGCAGTGAGGAATAACCTATTTTGGCACTGATAATCTCATTTTAAGTTGTGGATTATTATCAGGCATAAATCTGGAGACAGGATTTTTTCTTTTTTTCAAAATCACTTTGAAGTTCTCACAGTCCCTTAAACTCAACTAATTTCAGTTCACTTGAATAAGCAACCCAGGGTTTTTGTATTAAAGTTGTCGTCAAGCAACACTTTACTTGACTCAAAGCTCCAATTATTTGAATGATGCTGGTTCACATCAGTATGATTTAGTCACTAGTTTGAATTTATTTAGGCCGTTGATTTCACCTTTAGCTGCAGTTATCCTCTATAACTTTGCAGACTCTGAGCAACAAGATATGTTACAAGCTGTCCCAGTCCATTTGGTCAAATCTGGGTTAACTTGGACCTCTGCTCACACAGATTATGCACCTCAGGAATAGCAGGGTATAAATACAAGTGACGAATGTACTTACTTCTAAGAAGCTTTGGTTTTCCAATGGTCATTCTAACTAAGGATGTTCAGTGATATTTCGGAAATTAAAACATTTGAGTAACAGGTACAGCTGGGTCAAGTTTGTTCCCCCAAGGTTCTTGTCCTCCAAAAAGATGTAAAATCATATTCAGATGCCATGAAATAAACCAGATTTTTATCTATCTGACAATCAAATAGTTGTGTCCAAGTCAAGATTTGTGTCCATGAGAGCTGTGACCCAGATCTGGTGGCTCTTTCTTTTTGTGCACACATCCACATACAGCTAACAGTCTGATGCTCTCATACACATGCTGGCATTTATCGCAAAGAGAGGCCTGCCAGAGGAGAAGCCACACACACTTCTCTGAGAGGGAAAAAAAATCAGAGGAAAGCTGAAAGGGGGGGTGGGATGCACTAAGACAAATTTTAGGTTGGAGAGAAAAAGTAGAGAGGTACAGTAGGAAAAGTAGGAGCGAAATTAGAAGTAAAAAAAAAAAAAGATTGAGGAAAGGAACAGGAGGCCTGGAGATGAAACCTCTTCATGTATGTGGGCTGAGTGAGTGGCTGCACATCGCCTTTTAATCCCAGCATCAGTGGGGGCCCCCGCTCTCTGTCCTGTCTGGCAGCTCATTCATCTCTCTGAACCTGGGCCTCAGCTCACCCTTCAGGGTGCCACACACCCCTTATATCTTCCTCACAGACAGACATCTCACTGAGCTGAGGATTGGGCTTTGTAGAGGGGGAAATGTATAGTGATATAGTGTTTATATGTTATGTAAGCATGACACAGAACGCTCACTGTACATCTGCAGCTGAGGTTAGTTCTCTGACAACATGCTGAAGAAGTGCTCTGTTCTTCATTTAACTGCTTAAACATGCATGTCTGTTATCCTCCAAGCCTCCTAATGCAGTTAAAATTAGAGAGGGAAACAACAAGAACCATAAACTCAAACTGAAGAAATGAACATGAAAATTTAAACCAAAAACAGGATCATCACACAGCTGAACCCTTGTTTCAACATTTAGCTTGTGTTTTGGCCTCTAGCTCCTTTTTTTTTTTTTTTCCCCCGCCTTCAGCCCGTGCTCTATCACGCTCCCCTTTAGCTTTCTTCTGCTATTCTGTCCTTTTTCTGTCAGATGGTCCAGCTGCTGGGTTTTTCTCAGTTTCTTCTACAAAACATTAGTAATTATTATAAATCAAAATGAAAACTTGGCTTTGTTGAGAATTATTTTGGCCATATGAAGAAAAAATTTGAGATTAAAAAGTCAGAATTTGTGGGATATTTTGAGATCAAAATCCAAAATTTTGAGATAAAAGTAAAACATGCTGAGAAAAACTTAGAAATTTGGAGACACAAAGTCAAAATTGTGAGATAAAAAGTTGAAACTTTGGGATCAAAATTTAAAATTGTGAGATCAGTAAAATTATGCAAATTTTTTTTGTGTAATTTTGAGATATAAAATTCAAAATTATGAGATAGGTAAAAATCATGACATAAAAGGTTGAAATTGTGAGTTTCAAAATCCAAAATGGTGACCTAAAAAATTAAATTCCCCAAAATGTCTGGGTTTTTCTCTGTTATTTCTATGGAATATTGATGATTATAATACAGGAAAATGAAAACTTGGCTATGTTATGAATGATTTAAGTAAAAAAATAAAATAAAAAAAAAAATTTGTAGGACATTTTGATATCAAAATTCTGAGAAAAAGTACAAGATTCTGAGATAAACATAGAAACTTTGAAATAATAAGTCAAAATTATAAGACAAGTGAAATTATGAGGGAAAAAAAATTCTGAGCTGAAAAAAATCAAAAAAAAAAAAAAAAAAAAAAAAAAAAAAAAAAAAAAAAAAAAAAAAAAAAAAAAAAAAAAAAAAAAAAAAAAAAAAAAAAAAAAAAAAAAAAAAAAAAAAAAAAAAAAAAAAAAAATTCTTGATAGCGAAAAGAGCCAAAATTGTGAGATTAAAAGTATAAATTATGAGATAAATTGTAGAAATGTTGTGAAAAAAGTTGAAATTGTGAGATAAAATGTCCAAATTGTGACCTTTTTATTTCATTTGTTTAATTTGTCTGAAGAATTAGACTCAATTTGGGCAACAAAAAAAGATTTTCTGTCTTTTTGTTGTTGTTTGTTTGTTTGTTTTTTCAACGGCTGAAATGAGCTTCTGTACAATATTCATTTTTATGTTATTGAAATATTTTTCCTCAAACAGAAAATGAGTGCTTTAGATAAAAGAATGAGTGATGAAGCTAATTTGTCATCCTTGAGTATCTCAGTCCTCTGTTTGGGTTTTCAGGATGTAGTCACCCTAGTTTAAATTTATACACATGTAAGGATTGAAAGTTAGAATCCGTCTTCCCTAACAAGTCCAAGGCTGTTTATGTGACTAATTCAGAGCTCAGTGCTGCAGGTGGCTGCAGTTTGTGCTTTGTACACTAGGTGGTGATATTCATTCAGAGAAATAACACATCAGCTCTAGAGGAGAAGCTTGTTGACAGTTTGGTACAAGTGTGAGACTGATAATGCAGCTGTATAATAGCAGTACTGTTTTAATCACTATCAGCAGCTAAATTTGTACATCTGCCGTGTTGTTAGCATCACAAATAATCATCACTAGAACCGTGAATGACAGCTTGAGCTTTCACAGGCTGTTTAGACAGAGGGAATCATTCGTCGCCTTCAGTCTGTGGCAGGTTTTTTTTATCAGCAGTCAAATTCTTGTTTGTGTGTTTTTTTGTGTCCAGGTTCCGGCTGTGGGCGGTAGACAACACAGGGCGCCGCTCCAGTCCAAGTGAGGTCACCATCAAAACTCCATGTCCCACTGTGGATGACGTCAAAGCTCAAGGTGAGGACAGGGACACACTGTGAGGTCAGAGGGATGATTCAGGAGTGATCACAGGAGGCTCTTACAGACGCGGGTCATGAGACATTTGTCATTGAATTTAAGAGTTATGAACAGAAAAGTAATAAAAAGTATGTCTGAAAAAGTAAAAAAACAGGTATAGATGTGTGTTACTCAACTTATTTAGCACTGAGTCATAAGGTCAGTTGTAGCTCTTGCATGTTAACAACACTTGAAGATCCCACTGTAAAACAAAATAATGCTTATTCTATCAATCAATAGATTTAAAGAATATTTAGAGGTGAAACATTTGGCAGTTCTCTGCAAAGATTTATAGCTGAGATGTTGTTGTCGATTTGAATTGGCCATTGAGAAAAATCTCCAGTCAGTGGACTGTGATAGTACTGGCTTTCACAGTTCACTGTAATGCCTAGAAACACACGCCTGATGGGAAATACAATACTTCCACTCTGTGCCTCTGTTTTACATATTCTATTGGCATTTTGATCCAGGACAGGTGAATTATTCCCTTTTCAGAGAAAATCATTGCCTTTCAAGAGATTTATAAGTGATTTGTTCATTTTAAAATTTTTAGTGATGTGAGAATTTGCCCGTAAAAAGACATCTGTTTTAATAATCTCATGACAGCTGGCTGCATATTGAATAAAAATAGAAAAGAGCAAATCATTTTCCCTTTTCTTGGGATTGAAAGAATTTCTCAATGACTCTATTCACAGAATTCAGAATCAGAGAGTCTTACTAGAGTTGGCGATTGCTTTTTGATGGAAAATAAAAAGTCTGAAGTTAAGCCTCTCAGTTGTGATGATTTGCTGCTTATTTCCTTTGTGTGTTATAACTCAGCGGAAGTCATAACAGCTTTGTGACAATGCAGTTCCACTCAAAGTTGCTCGAACTTACTGACCTCTGATCTGAATGTTTTACCTGTTGCAGAAATAGCCGATAAGATCTACAACCTGTTCAATGGCTACACCAGTGGAAAAGAGCAGCAGACGGCCTATAACACTCTGATGGACCTTGGCGCCCCCACGCTCCACCGTGTGCTCTATCACTACAACCAGCGCTACGAGAGCTTTGGGGAATTCACCTGGAGGTGTGAGGACGAGCTGGGACCGAGGTAGGGGTGATATTTAAAATCCTTTTTTTCTGCTTTTTAATGAGCCCGTACTCGGTACTGGCCCAACTCTGGGTGGCGCCCTAGACGAAATTTTGCCCCTCCCACCACACTTCAGAGGTGCTCTGAGTGGTGCACACACAAAGCGAGCGACTTCTTACGAATGGAGGAGTCTTGAGTTCTTTGGTCAGACACAAGGTTTTCGCTTAAACTTCAACTTAAAACTTAAAACGCCTACATAAAGATGTTGATTTTGACCTTCGCAGTTTTGAATCGATCTCTCACCCTCCTCAGAAGTGTCTCATTGACAGAATGTGACATCGCGTGTCAACCCGCAGATTTTGACAACCAGCATAAACAGCAAGACCCATGTAATTAACTTAACAGTTCACTGTGCCAGATAACACATCCAGCACAAAGGATGTTTCATTTCATTACTGCAAGTTTCACGACTCCCAGCTTTTCCTCTTCTTTTCTTTTTTCTCTTCCCCGTGCCCTGGACAGTTTTGGTCATTTTGACACGTTTACAGTAGGGCTGAAAGATATTAACCTTGCAGAGCAGACGGAGCTGCCTGATTAATTTCTGAAATCCTGCAGATCCATTTTGCTAAGATCCAATCACAATCCATATTGCCCGGCAGAGATTTTGTCGAACCAATCAGAGAAGAGAGGCGGGAGCAACGAGAAGCGTCTGAATGTTTGAAAAAATGGCGGTCTCTGTGGGTGCGGCGATATATGCAGTTTTATCAGAAATAGACCCAAATTCTTCTTTAAAAGTAGAACAGAGAACGTCACTTAAAGCCTTTCTGACAGGAAACGATGTTTCTACCCTTCACCAGTCTGGAGAACAGCAATATCGGACTAGTGAAATATCTCTGTTGCGGATATAAACTTTCTATCTGGTATCAGGTTACAGATCCTACCTCTGAAAGCACTCTCTGGCGCCCCTTACCCAGATGGACTAGTGAAATAAATCTGGACATGTATGAAACATGATATATGAGGTGTGTTGGGTTAGAAAGATATATCATTATCGTATTGACATCGTATCGATATTGAGATATGAAAATCAAGATATGATTATCCCAATATCAAAGATATCAATGATGTAGATTTTCCCAGCTCACCCTGCATGTAAAGCTCAGACAGTCACATGATTATTGGTGACTTTCTGTTAATGTTGATGACTGACAGTGAGCTCTAATCCATCATCCATCCATTGATATCATGCTTTTATTTTCTGAAAAATGCTTAATTTTCACTCAACCCTGAGTCATAGTGTATCGTATCAATATTTAGAATATCGAGATATGAAATTTTGTCCATATCCTTCAGCCCTAGTTTACAGCTCTTTGGTAGGCGGGTGATGGCATTGTTTTATGTTTGAACCAATGTCAGCTTTTCCTTTTTAACTTAAGAGTTAATAGTATTAACTACTTTTAGTTTACTTTTTCCTGATTTTTTGGTGCTCCTGGAAGCCGCGGTGCCCTTAGCATTTGCCTTTGTTGCCTATTGGAAGGGCCAGCCCTGCATGTACTGCTCCATAAGTTCAGAACTCTGAGGGATGATACAAAAGTATGTGACTCATCATAGCTTTAGTGTTGTCATGTTAACATGTTGTACTTGTTCTGAAACCCCGTTGTGGTAATTCAGTTATTTTCATTCAGCAGTCAAAAGTGCCAAAGTTGGTGCCTTGTTCAGTGACACTTCAGCTGTGTCCAGGATGTGATCTGGCACATCTCCAGCGACCAGCCCAATTTCAATATTTGGCATGTGGGACTTTCACAGGCAATCCTTCACTTCCCAAGCCAAATCCCTGCAGATGGAGCTACTGCTGCCCCCTTTATTATTACAGTCACTGCAGAGTTTTGTGTGTGTGCCAACATTCATGGACTGACTTTCCACTGAGAGACTGCAACCTGTTGAGTTACACATGTATAACTAACACTGAGTTTCCCAAATAATGGTGCTTCATACAGATACACAGGAGAAGGAAAGTGAAGGCTTGATTTGAACCTGGCATCACTTCAGACTGCAGCTTGAACAAACTTCAGTGATTTAAAGTATGACACTTTACAAAATGAAAAACATATTGACTTGATTGATTTGGAATGAAGAAAAATATCACACATACTTTACTTGTGATCACTTCTCTGTTCACCTCTTGGTGAAAACATACTTATGCAAAAGGTACCTTTTAACCTCAAGAACTTTCTTGTGGCTTTTCAACCACAGAAACGAGAGTCTGAATTAACCCTTCAAGACCTGAGCCCCAAAATGCCTTCCTTGTCTATTTCCCTTATCTTGAACAGTCAAAAAATGTCTTGTGAGTAAATGTTTAGGCCCATTTTTTTCTTGAATACTTTGAACTTTCAATATCTAGTGTTATTTCCATTTTACTGCAAACTATGTGAGAGAAAAACACTTTTAACTGAAGAAAAACACAAGCAGAGAAATGGATGTGAGAGGTTTAATGAGGAAAAAAAAACACTTCAAACTCACAGGAAAAAATTTAACAGGAGAAGTTGAAAATTTGAACATTAGCAAGTATATATACAACAGCATCTATGAGATTTTTTTCTCTTATTTAGTAAAATAAATAGGTATTTGACAGCATCACCAGATCCTCCAGCATCTCACAGCTTCTCTCTCTCTTTGCATAAAAGCCACTGAAGGATGTTTCATTCCCTTCATGACATAAAAACCAAATCTGGAAGAAGAGGAGAAAGATATTTAGTTACTCATGCATAATGTACAGTACAAACAAGGCATGGTACAGTATTTATAAAGATTAGCAACAGAAGAAGACTGGAAACGCATTTTTGAGACCGCAGAAAAACTTCATACGCTATTTGGCACACAGCATGTAAAACACACATACTGGTATACAATACAAACACAGGATGTTACTCTGTTATAAGAAGGTTATTACATATTGTCAACATTGAAATACGTTCATATTGTACATACAAGACTCGCTGATGGAATAATGTGAACTGTAAGGCTTCTGGTCCAACACTTTTAGGGTTATCTTAGAGGGTATATCAAAGCAGTGATGTCATATGGTTGACATGGTTAAATACCCCTTGAACAATGTTCTTCTGTGAGCCTGATGGTGTTACTGTGTCTCTGTCAGCTCCTGGTGTTACAGTTTAAAGAGTGACCCTGTAAACCAGAGACCTTCAGCTGAACATGTCAGTGGATGTCCAGTTTGCAAAGGCTGTTCAAACACAAGAATGCGTCTGAGTATAGTTTTATGTACGTCTGTGTCAGATATTGTCATCACATAAATGATTAATGACACTCTAAAACAGTTTGGGGAGGATACATCCTGCTGAAAGTCTTCCCGCTGGTCCATCCCTGCTGTAGACAGTAAAGACAGATGATGCCGGCTTTTCCTCTCCTTCTATGGTGCCATTTTCGCTGTATGGCCCTCGTTGCTGTCTTACCACCCTCCAGTGGTCCGGCGGCGTGTTGGAATTACTTGAATATTTTTCTCCTTACATTATGTCATTAGCTTGCTTTGCAAAATTGACCTGCATCTTTTGGTAGCAGTGGAAATTCAGACAAACAGTGGGCTACAGCACCATTAAGTTCCTGGGATTATTGAACAGAGGAAGTTCCTGGACCTTTCTGGCCTGAAAGGCACAGTTCAGGGTGAATCATGGGCCCCACTTTCAATCCCAAGCACTCTGAGGAACTTTCTATGTTAGTTACCAGATCATCACATCCTCAATTTTAAAAACATCCTAAGAGGCCCACATCTCCATTGCAACAGCCCACTCAAAGGATGCCAGACTCATTCCTGTGTTTTGTTTTTGGGTGGGTGGGTATTTCCATGCGAGGTTCAAAATGAGAGTTTACAGGTGGACATTGTTCAGAGTGAGAGTCTAACCTTTGTGACATCACCAACCGCTTAGAAACACACAACCACAGAGGCTCAAACTTTGGAGAGGCTGGATGTTTTACAAACAGGGCCATGTGTCTAACACATAGACTGTATAATGAGTGGACGTAACGACGTTCGGCTCAAACTGAAGCCTCCAGCAGATGCCCCGCCCCCTGGTGTCTGGCTGCAGTATAGGTCATAAGCCCCGCCTCCCCACGTATTCCAGATATGAGCCGGGGAAACTTAAAAAATTAAGATACCTCGTAGAAACGTTTCTCTCATCTTTACTCTAAGGTAGTATAACGATGTTATTTGGCTGCATGGTGTTCAGGTGTTTTTTTTCCTGAGAAGTTAGTTTCTCATTAGTTATTGGACGTTAAAAACCGCGATATAAGTTTCGTTTTACGATAGTTGACAGCTGCCGTTCGTGACTAGTTTTTATCGGGGATATAAGAAACTTCGGGAAAGAGCCAAAAGGAGACTAAACCTTCTGAAGAAGAAGAAATAAATATTTTTATTTCTCTTTTTTACTTGGCTCCACTGGAAATTCTCTACTGCGCAGACTCTGGTTGCACAATGGCGGCTAGAGAAACGGGGTTTTTTGGCTTCAAAAACGTAGAACGGTGACAGGCGGAAGCACGCTGTGTATTCTATATACAGTCAATGGTCTAACACAGGATAGAAACAGTGGTATTTTGGGCGACAGCAGGTGAAACTGATTAACCAAGGCTCCCCTCACTCTTCTTGTTTCTCTCTATTTGTCTGTGGGCCCCCCTGCCCAGTAATGAAAGGTTGCTACTAATAGGGACTGTGCTGGAAAGAGTTGATGTAATTGAGGGAGTTGCT
>RPOG01006198.1:0-25768 GCA_008086565.1 Thalassoma bifasciatum | reverse complement strand
CTCAGAGTCTTCAGGGTTTTATTCATTTGTGTCTCTTTCTGCACTTAACCATTTATCATTATTTAGTTATAATTATCATGACTTCTCTCTTACTGCCAAAAGTGAATTAATGTGGGTCAAAACTAATTAAATCCTCCATAGAGACACATCAGAATGAAAGAATTCCCCGCAGTGCTCCACTCAGACACTTTCATTGTCATTTGTAATTTTCCACTTATCAACAGCTCTCTCGTCTTGATGGAGGAGGTTGAAGAATAAGCGCTAATCTAATTTTTAATCATGATGAAACAGTTTCTGTCCAGTGATGACTCAGCAACTTTTCACTATTGATAATTGCAGAGATTACAACAAAGGTTCTTCTTTCACTACTGGAGGGAAAGATGAAACAATAATCCAATCTAATATTCCCCAGAGCCTTATCACCATGAAATGATTTCCCACCAAGCATGACTCAGCAGATTTTCCCCCTCACTTCACTCCGTGTTCATTTGTTTCTCATTCTGTCTGCTGTCAGAAGGTTACAGCCGAGCTGGGGGAAGGATAGATGAGGGCGAGGAGAAGAGGAGGGAGGAGTAAGGGACAATGGAGAGAGAGGAGGAGTGGAATAATGGAGTGATGATTAGATTAAGTCAGGAATAGAGAAAGTTGGCTCAGAAAGAAGTGGGCTGAGGTCAGCATTCCTGACAATTAGAGAAAAGGGGAAGATGTAAAAAAAAAAAACTGATGAAAATGAGCGGAGGGTGGGGAGGGTGTTAATTTCTCACTTTCCTGCAGTTGTCTTTGTTCCCTTTTTCCCTCACACTGTCTTTCTTTTCCCGTCACCTTTTTCAACCCTTTGTTCCATTTTTGCAACATTGGCTCAATGAGTTCTTGTAGCCTGCAAAGATAAACACTTACAAGCCTGCAGCAATGACAGGCCAATGCTAATCACTCAAAAGAACTTCCAGAATAGTTTTATGTACCCTAAACCAGCTTTTTGTGTCAGGACACTTTCTCCTTTAGTTCATAGAAACATGTGAAGACGAGGAACGTTCTACAATTACAACTATCACTTTGCAGGCTCATTGGTTAAAATGGGGCTAAAAATCTGTAGATGATAACATTGAGTTTTCATGGCCATCATTTTTTTTTTGGTTAAAATAGGTGATTTGATTAGAAAGAGTTGACTTACGTTTCTGGGGTTTACAGCAAAGACATTTTTGAATTTGGTCTCAAAAGAAAAAAAAAGAAAGAGCCAGAAGAAGATGGCTTGAGGGAAGAAATGGAAATGAGAACATATTTTAGAAACCAGGGACAAAGGGTTTGGGAGAAAATTAGTCACAGTTCTTCATATTGAGGGAATTAAAAACTGAGAAAGAGAGAAAAACAAGAGAATAAAACAAAATCCCGTTATTTTCAGAGAACAGAAGCCTCAAAATCAATGTAGAAACTTTAAGGAATACAAACACCTCCATTGAGAGAGGTGCAAATGAAATGAAATGAAAATGGAAGTTGTCTGTGTTTGTAGATCAAGTGACCTCTTAAAGTAACCTTCACCTCCTTTTTTCCGCCATACTTCTCTACTCCTGACACAAAAAGGCTCATCATGATGTTTTTATGTCCTTCTTTGATTTTCGTTTCTAACACTTATAAACAGAAGTGAGAAATATGGGAATGGATCAGGCTTCACTCAACAGACGAATCAAGAGGAATATTGTAGAGTTGATGGTGCAGAACAGGAACAAACACATGGAACATTTATGTCATGACAAATGCAGGAAAAGCACTGATAACTGCCCCAACTGAACACTGAGCCCCACGTTGGGCGAAGGTTTTAGTTTGAGACAGCCCCCCTTCTAGCAACCAAGGTGCTGGATGTTGCAATTGATTACACAAAGATTAACCAGGTGAGGTGAAGAAAACACTAAATGCAAACTCTGCCAACTTTCAACGTCCACTCAGGGACCAAAGGGATTCTGACAGGGCGTCTGGTTTGTCAGTGTAGTGACATGAGTGCACTTTATGAACAACATGAAGACTCAGCAGGGTTCATTGGTCAACAAGCAACTCTGACAAAGAAGTCTAGAGTTTAATTTTTAACCAAGTCTAATCTCTTTTAACTAGAACATAAATAAGGAGGACATGAGTGCAGTATACCCCACACTGCCATGAGTGCAGTTGCAGCGTGGAAAGATGACCCCCTTTTTCAAGACCGCCCCAGCCTGACGAGCTCAGCTGGTGGATCATGGGACTCTTGACCTCAGGGTCATGGTTCAAGCACCATGTTGGGCGCTGTTCTTCTTTCACACCTTTCACACTTTAAGAGTTAGTGCAGGTCCTGTATTGTTCGTGTACATTTAGAGGAGAGCAGAGGATGCACAGATGAATAAACTCTTCAACTTCCAGTGTGTGTGTGTGTATATGTGTGTGTGTGTGTGTGTAGAGGGATGAGCTGTTTACTTTCCATGTTTGTTTTAAATATATGGGTACGTTTATTTTAAGGCTGTCTTGAGAAAACAAGGAAATGAATAATGTGAGTGCGCGCCAGGGGAGAGCGTCTTCAACTTGACTTATGCACACACACACACACGCACACAGATACACACACACACACACAGTTTCATATGACCCCCTCACATCCACAGCAGAGCGTAACTATCTCCTGCTCACATACAGACACTCAAAAAAATGCAGTTTTTCATTTGGCTTTCAAACAAACACGCATGAAATTTGGCATCCACATATTTATTTGAGTTTTTTGTCAAAGGCACTTTCTCTCACACACACACACACACACACACACACACACACACACACACAAAACTTCAGTCCAGCCTGCTTAAGCCCCTGTTTCTTGCAGGGCTCAGCGAGAGGCTAAGGGGATTTAGACTGTACAAGACTGACAGATTTAGACTGACTCCCACCCCCCCTCTCTCTCTCTCTCACACACACACTCCCTATCCTTCTATAAAGCAATAAGTATAAGATGTGAAAAAGAGAGATTAGAAAGGGAGGAGAAGGAAGAAGATGAAACCAGGACTAGATAAAAGAGGAGGAGAGGAGAGATAAAGAGACAGATGAGAGAAGGAAGACAGTTGTGGAAAAATGAGGGAGCAACAATCTATTCACTGAACACTGATATGTGTGTGTGTGTGTGTGTGTGTGTGTGTGTGTGTTTTAAATATATGCCTGTGTGCTGTCTTACATTTGTCTTTTATGGATCTCTGCCCAAGTGGCAAATTAGAAAGCCTGTTATTTCTCCTGCTGCAGTTAACAAGCTGCACAACAGGTGGCATGTCAAAGGTTGTATTTGTGTGTACATGTGTCTGTGTGTCGTGGTGTGTGAGTGTGCATGCCAGTGTGCAGTCTAACATTTGGAAGGTCTGTGATGTCTTTGTTGGTCTCGTGAAAGAAAAACAAAACAAACTCTTATTTGAGGTACTCTTTAGCTGCTGCTCTGATTTTGACTTCTGCCTTTCACTCTTCTCTTCTCTAGCTCACACACTCTCTCATGCTCCGTATGTGTGTGTGTGTGTGTGTGTGTGTGTGTGTGTGTGAAAGGCAAAGCTCATGGCAGGCGTCCAGCACTCTCTTCTCTTCCTCTCTGCAAATTAACTCCCGGAGGAATGTGAGGCTATGGTCACCCTCTTATCCCAGACACGCACCCTCTCCTCACTGCTGTCTGCTCGTACAGGGACTTGATCTTTACTGCTGAGTCACATTACGAGTCATCTTTGACCAATTTTAGAGGAGGATTTCAAAGAGAATGTAAAATCAGACAAATGATTTTTGTTTTGGAAGGGAGATGGCGGTGGTGAAGTACATTACCCTCTGAGTGTCGGGTTATGACATCTCTCTGCTGATTCTGTTATTGGATTTTTCTAAATATCGATTGTGCTTCCTGCTTCAATTCATTTCAGAGTTTTCTCTCAAACAGTTTCACCTTGTTCTACTTTTTATTTCACTTACACAAACACCTCACCAACAGCATTCTTAGCTACACACACAGCAGTTTGTCCTCCCCACCTTCATCTGTTTCTCTTCTCTTCTGTCTGATGGTTTGACAGTAATGCTGCACAGTTTATAATGAAAATTGTCATTTTAATATTTTCATTAATATTATGCTAACACCACGAGTGATTCATAAGCGAATAGAGCTTGTTGTGTTTCACAGGATCTATTACTAAATGCAGAATGACATTAGCGGTCTTCTTCAGAGTTTCTCAAAGTGGTGCTGGTTCTCATAATACCAATAAGGGGTTTGTGCAAACAGAAAATGATTGATCTATTTCCACACATCTTTGTTGAAGCCCCCTGAGGTGATGAAGCCAGGATTATGATGCATCAGTGGAGACAGATATATTTAGGAAACACTGATAAATGGTATCTGCACCACTTGTATCTAATTTTTCACAGATCAGCTGAGTCATGTGGTCTTTGCTGCCATTGTTGTTGTTGTTGTGTTTGTCATTTTTTGAATTGGTGTAACCTCAAGTCTCTGGCACTGCTATTTTGGGGGTCATAGGCTGAAAATTTTGAGTCCTCCAATCTAATTAATTGATTATTGATTGTTTTGTTGGACAAAAGGGGGAAAAAAAGAAGACAAGTACTTGAGCAGCTGAAGCTATACCTTAGCAGCCAGCCCAGGTAATGTTAATGTGTCAGATATACTGCTTTAAACCTTAAGGATGGATATGTCAAGATTTTTTTTTTTTTTTTTTTGGGGGGGGGGGGGGGGGGGGGGGGGGTCAAGGCTTACAACACACAACTGTTTCCCTTTGCATTGGCTGCAGAACTTAAAAGCTGTTTTCCAAACCACTGTTGTCACTGCACACTGCTACTACTGCTATGTAGTACACTACTCTGGCTCTTTATTTCTTTTTTCAATGTTTTTACTTCCATCTTGACGTTTCGGTCAATAGATTTCTTGGAGAAGCATTTCCAGTGGTGAAGATACAGGATCAATACAGTAACATATAACTTGAATTAAAGATGACTAAAATGTAAATTAAAATAAAAACATTGAATTCAGCTTGGTTAGAGAATGGTAATTCAGTTTCAGCATGCAATTCTTTTGATCAATTGAATAGTTTTTGTGTTTTTGTCCTGTTCATTGTGTTAATTGGTTTAACAAACATTTTAGATTTGTTTCAGATTTCAGGGTCTTGTATTTTTGAAATTTGGAAAGGCATAAAACAATTGTGCAGCAGAATTCTCATATTTGAACTCCAAACGTACAACAAAAGTTATGTTGTTTATTGAAAATAAATCATGGAGCACATTGTATTTTCATTTTTATATCTGATGGAAAAAAACTGCTTCCATGTTACCCACTTGGTTGTGGTTTGAAAAACAGTTAATAAGTGCTGTAGATCGGCTTTAATGAATTCCATAAAACTTGTGAGATGTGCATTCATAGTCTACTTTAGATATTCGGACATAGGTTGGAAGTAAGATTTCTAGGAGTAAGACCAGTTTAAGTACATTCATAACCTAGTTTAGACTGAAGAGAGATGGCTTACTATTGTTTCTTTAGCATCACTTCACTTCTATCTCACAGACGACCTCGCGTTAGTGTTGTTGTATTGTAGTTGTAATGCTGACTCATTCCAGTAGTTGATGGTAATTCACCTAAACCTGAGCTTACCTGCATGGACAAACGGCATAAGAAATTACTGAGGATTATGGGAAATGGTATACCAGGTAGACTGGTTCACTGTATACTAAGAAATTTACCCATTTAAGTTGAAATCAGGGAATGTTCTGTGTACTGCAGATCTCACAAGTTTTGGCATACTGTCAACTACAAACTGAATTTCTGCCAAATCAGCAGACACTGCTAGTGTCGTAGACAGTTTGGACGACAGCCAAAGTCATCACATCAAGCCCTCTCCATCTATTTAGAGTTGTTAATTGTAACAGTGAAGATTTCTGACTATCATGGTTTGCAGACGACTCTTTGCTTAACGTGACTGACCCTGATTCTGTCTCCTGGATATTCCATCTGTACTGGATAACTTAAGTTCTTTTTTCAGGATGTTTAACAAAGCACTGCACCAATAATGCAGATTCATGAGTGGTCATCTAGCAACAAACCTTCAGTTCTTATAGATGATGAACAGATTGATTGGTTAAAAGAAATCTAACTCTGTGTGTCTCTCTGTTTCCTCTCTCTAGACTCAAAACCGTATGAAGCTGATGGCTGACAACTATGACGACGACCACCTGAAGGTCTCCTCTCCAAACTCAGATCAGCCCAATAATCATAAGCCCTCCCCAGACCAGGTAAGGTCTTCACCCTCGCAGACAGAGGCAGAGCTCTGACTGCTGCTCACAGATTTTAACCAACACACTCCCTGTAATTTTGATGACAGCATGCTCTGGAATACAATTAAATCCTCTTGTTTTTCTTATGAAGTCTTTCCCATTAAAGTGAGAGTCTTCTCATATATTTCATCTTACATTGAGACTACTCAAAGGTCTAATTTTGAACCTGTTCTAATTGAATAATTTAAACACACAGTCTTTATTTCTA
This sequence comes from Thalassoma bifasciatum, assembly GCA_008086565.1. Lineage (NCBI taxonomy): Eukaryota > Metazoa > Chordata > Actinopteri > Labriformes > Labridae > Thalassoma > Thalassoma bifasciatum. Next base: position 19,254 of record RPOG01006198.1, on the reverse strand, counting down.
TATAACTCACTGCTTCTACAAACTAACTTCCTGCTCTCTCCAAACTCACGCTGCGGTTGGATTGAACTAACCAATAGGACGATGAGGAGGGCATATGGGCCTAGCTAATCACATGCTTTCTTACTCAGTCTCAGTTCGTCATTTTGTACAGAAGGGTGAGCGTCTCTTTTATCTGGATATGAATCAAGCTTGGATGTGTCCATCGTTTGTCTTCCATCCTTCCTGTTTTACTTCCATTGAGACGTCATGATTTGCTTGTCATGACTATCTTCGCATGGCTTTTGTTGACTCCTTTTAATTCATGTGAACTCACTTCTTCATGCTTTCATCGCTCTTGAAATTCTCCATTTTTCATCAGTGGTTCTTTCTGAATAGAGACATTCAAACCTCCTCTTGACATCTGTGCGTCATGTTTTCAAAATCTCATCTTTTGATTTGAAGTCCTCTTCTTTTTTCCTGATGATCATTGTTTCAAACCTTGAGTTTTCTAACTCCATTTTCACCCTGCTTCAGTGTGTGTGTTTTAGATGTTTGTGATATCATGACCTCCTTTCACTCTTGGAACAGAAGTGCTCTGATGAGTGCTTGATGACAGCATTGAAACAATTCCTTTTGAATGTATTGTGTCTTTGTCCTTGTGGTTCATCTTCTCCAATGACATAACAGAATTCACTGTATTTGTGGGCTTTAATTCTGGATGGATGAAAACTCAGCTTTGGTGGTTCTCTCCATGAAAGATTTGATGAGAGGAAGGTTTTTGGTTGCATGCCCTTGTGGTGTGTTTTTTCTTTTTTCTGTCTCATAATGAGCTCCTCTAGTGTTTTTCACAACCTTCATTTCACCTGAACAACCTTCAGGTGAAATAAAAAAAAAAAAATTCAGATGGATTCTAACATGTCTGGTGTAGAGTAGTAAGGATGGGTGTGGAGAGCCGCTTCCTGTTAAGAGATCATATGAAACGGTTCAATTTATCGTTTTCGGAGTTTTAGGAGTTTAGAAGTAAAAGTTATTTACTTCTAAATGCAGTGGTTCATGTGGTGGAAATTCATATTATCCTATATTTTTATTCTTCTTATGGCCTGAAAAAATGTTTTAATTTTTTTCCAAATATATATGAATATATTTAAAACAGTTATAGACGAACATTTGAGGGTGAAAAAGTATAAAACTATGAGTTATTCAGTGTTAAAAGAGACTAAAAAGTTAAAATATTTCGCAAAGTATCATAAAAAAGATTAGTTATAAAATTGCCAAAAAAAAAAGAAAAGAAAAGAAAAGAATTTTAAAAACAGGTCATATTTACATTAAGTTCACACTGTTTTATGTTGAATCCTCGGTTACAAATATTTGAAACTTTTTTTTTTTTTTTCATGCCTTAAGACAAATAAAAACACTCAAGTGAAAAAGCCTGACACTGACTGTCATAATTCATGCATCAGAGGGTTAAAGTGATCTCGGTATCTATTACTTCTCAAATATCGGAGCACTGAGAGCAGCCTGTGATGGTGGAGAAAAAGAGAAACACTATGTGAACTTTATTCACTGCAGCCCATAGAGACACTGTCACATGTGACGTGTGCAAGAAACTCATCTGCTTCTGTGGTAACGCCACCTATTTGGATAAAAATATTACAGCAGCTCACCCCAAGGAGAACTTAAAGCTGCAAAAAAAAGAAGAAGGGGGAGGAGGAGGAGATCCTCAAACCTAAACCAGACCTCTGACACAGAGACAGAGTTCTGAGTTAGAGGCTCATCAACCAAAACCTGGATCTGCAAGGTGAATTTATGCCGCTGATGATGGGGAGAGAGTCCAGTTGCTTCAATCCTTGAAACAGGGTTCCCACACATCCTTAAGAAGTCTTAAATTCATGTATCTAAAACTAAGGCCTTAAAAAGTCTTTAATTTTATATTCTGTTCTTAAATAAATTACTCAAAGGTCTTAAACTTGTCAGGGCAAGATTTGTAAATGTTTTATTTTCTTTTTTGTCAGGGAACTTTTCCAGAAAGAGATGTAGAGTGGATATTGTCTTGCAAGCTGCTGATATGAGTAGTTATCTGCATCCTAGCTTGGCAGTCTGTTACTATGGGTCACTGTTTGAATTTTTACATTCAGCTGTTAACCAGAGAGCACTGAAGATCAATTTATTTCAATAAATAGTCAAAAAGTAAGTTTAAAAGAGTCTCATTGAGTGACATATGCTATGAATTGGTTGTGATACAGAAGGATCCCCTAACCATGAACTATATTAATGTGTTTTTGGTTTTAAATTTCATTCAAAGTGGCTTCAAAAAGTCTTAAATTTGACTGGCTGAAACCTGCAGGTACCCTGTTAAAAGTGATGAGAGCTCCACTACCACTGATCTTTAAAACAACTTCAATTTAGAGAATACTCTGAGCTGCTCCCCACACGTCTGACTTATTCAAGCGCCATACCAGAAGTCAGCCTCTGGATCATTTACCCAGATCCTTTCCTTTGATTTGTGTTGGTTACTGAAGCACATACCGTTTGTGGCTGGCTGATGGCGTTGATTGTGATCCTCATGTCAAAATCAGTCTGACTGTCCTTGTATGTGCATTGTACCATGATTTTTAAATCAGTTAAACTTGAAAAGACTTCTGGTAGATCCACTGACAGAGAAGGCAGCACCATGTGAGGCACACATGCTCCTTTAACACACTTCACTTCCTCCGTTGGGATTTCCCGTCGAGATGCCAGAGGCCTAAAGGTTCACTGAGGGATCTCAGGTTGACCCTGGTTATTAATTAGCGGTAACACCCCCCTGCTGAGAGAGGCAGGTCAGCCAGCACACTCACTGCTGATACTCATTCTGTCTCCATGAGCAGCTCACACACACACATGAGGAGTGGACACACACCTGAGTGTGTGAGGCAGGTCGTTCTCCACAGAGCAGTGCATAAGGACACTGAGTGATTGTTTCTCTGTCTGAACGACTGTTGGAGAATGAAATGCTTCGTTATAAGTGAAGCACAGACACACAGGAGAGCACTCTGAACACACACCAGCCATTGTTGAGCTCATTCCTACTGTATTTTTCTAATCTTATAGTTTCAGTGCAGTTGGATGGATCAGTGACCAAAGACAGTATAGAGGTGTTGTTGTGTGTGTTTTATGGTTCTGTGTAGTTTAGTGTTCTTTGTACAGTCGCTTAGTTTTCCAGAATGACTTCATGAGATATTCTTCAGGGCTTATACCTGTTATATTGAAGCCAAAATATAAACGTGAAAACCCCAATTCCCATGAAGTTGAAATGTGTAATTGAATACCAGCACCCAGGGTTCCTACACACCCTCGAAAAGTCTTGAAAAGTCTTGAATTTGTGTAATTGAAACTAAGGCCTTAAAAAGTCGTAAATTCGTTGAAATGTTATATTCTGGTCTTAAATGGATTACTCTAAGGTCTTACATTTTTCAGGGCAGGATTTGTTAATTTCTCTCTTCTTTTTGTTTGTTTGTTTTTGCGGGACTTTTCGAGAAGGAGACTTAAGAGTGGATACAGTCTTAAAAGCTGCTGGTATAAATTTTTATCTGTATCCCAGGTCACCTAGACAATCACTTTATGTTCAATAAACAGACAAAAAGTAAACTTGAATGACTCTCATAGAGCGACGTATGCTATGATTTGATTGTAATACAGCAGGATAACCAAACCATCAGTTATATTTATGTGCTTTTGGTCTTAAATTTCATTGAAAGTGGCATTAAAAGGTTTTTAAAAAGTCCTAAATTTGACTTGCTGAAACCTGCAGGTGCCCTGTACACCACAAAGACAAGATATGTAATGTTCAAACTGAAAAACTTTATTTTTTTTGTGCAAATATTTGCTCATTTTGAAACGGGTGCCTGTAACATGTTTCAAAAAAGCTCAGACAGGGTCAACAAAAGACTGTGAAAGATGATGAAAGCTCAAAAATGACTGTTTGGATCGTTCATCAGAATTGGGGTTTGCACATGTAAAATTTATCTCATGTTAGGGGAAAATAATTTGATTACAAGTAACTGGGAATGGTGTAAAATTAAAACATAACACTCTTGTTTTTCAGTTTGAATACAGACTGTGAAAGTAGGGCCTCATGATCTCTCTGACTTTTTGGGTTTGAAGCAGGAGGTGTCAGAAAAGTTACCTCTAGGATGCGACCATTTGTTCACACCTTATTTTCGTGAATAGAATTTGTAGACAAGCTCTCTTGACATGTGCGCGATAAACTGCTTCTAAGTTTCTCATTAAGGCTCTTTTATTGCTGTTTGTCAAACAAATTGAAATCAATGCAGAAGCAACGATATGAGATGCAAAAGCAGACGATACAATCCATATGAAGATTGACCATTTCTTCCTTTTGTTTTATTCATTTTATACATTAATTTTATTTTTCATGATCATTTTTTTATGACTCATACAGTCATGTCTAATTTGAGATTTTAAATGAAAAATTTCCAGTCAAATGTGTCCTGCCTCATAAATGTATATCATTGAAAATTTAAAACTATAAAAAATGTTCTCCAGCAGTGTTCAGGTCATCACTTCTGCTTAAATCTAACCATTTCAGTAAGCCAAATCATTAGATTCAAACATTTACTCTCAATGATGGTACTAATGTTTATTTTTGAAGGCAAAAAGAGGCATCAGTATTCCTTTCAGTCTGTTTCATAACTAGATCAGAACTCCTCAGAGGAGCTTTTTTGAGGTATTTAACTACTCGCTTTGACTAAAATCAATCGCTCCCTGAAGTCTAATTCATTTGCAGTATAGTAAAAGCCGTGGCCATGATTTCTTCCTTTACATTAAAACCCTACATCCTCATTTAAAGCCGTTACTGTTCCAATGGTTATTATGCTTTTGTGCATGTTTGAGAGTCTCCGAGGATCTGTGGAGAGAGAGAGAGAGAGAGAGAAATGCATATTTCTCAGTATAATGTGACCACTGAAGATATGAGTGAGCAGAGCTGGATTTTTCTCATTGGAGTTCTTTATGGCACAGAAATGCTCTGGTCTGCAGGCGTCAGAGGTTAATAAAGAGGAAATAAACACACACACAGTGCTGCATTAAATCATGACTCTTCTGGGATTTTCTCATAGCACACTGAGCCATTTGAAAGCAGTGTGAGCTCATTAAAACACACATGCTGCATAAGATGTGTAAAACTATAAAAATATGTGGGTACATACATGCTGTACACTTAGATAAAAACAGTAAATACTAAGACTTTAAATGGCTTCAAAAATCAGTAGTTTGAGTTTATTTCATGTTTTTATTACTGCTACAAAGTGAGGCTGACGGTTAAGTACTTGTTTGTGTAAGCTGCATAATATTTCTTCAAAAGAAAGATCCTCACGGTTTTATCCCTCTCTTAAAATCCTCCTTTTATCACCACCGATCTTTCCATTGGCTCAGCCTGTTTCTCATTTATCTTGTACTTGATCCCCAAAGCTCTGCTGCAGGTCTGGAAAGAGTGGCAAAGCTTTTTTGGTTTTGACAGAGAAGTCCAGATTACACCCCGTATGTGAACAGCTGCTGAACACATGTGGGTTATGTTTTTTAAAGCCTGATTTTTATGAGATTTGTTCACATCTTGTCATATAAATAAAACACATAACAGACTTGGAGCTGCATCAAAACACACACACCAATGATGTTTTTGAAATGTTAGTTTGTTGCTTCTCTGCAGCTTTGAACTTCATCATTTTCTCTTTCTTTTTCACTCTTTTCTCCTGAGGGAAGTGTTCAGTCATGTATTTTGTAATGGACTGTAAACTTCTGGCAAGTCCTTTCTGGAAAATGCTGTAACTGGTGCTATTTACAACGCCGATAACGACCATGTATGTTTGAGCGTGTGTGTGTTTATGTCTTTGTGCACTCAAACGTAGTGTACTGAGTGTGTTTGTGTGTGAAAATGAGCAGTTGTGAGCCAGGATGGTGGTTTCCCTGTGTGGAGAGGCTGTGGAAAAACACCTAAAATAACTCACTTTGTGTGTGTGAGTGTGTGTGTCGTGTTTGTAGTAAATAAGGGAAAGAGTCTGAATCATAAGTGACAGTTTCTTTGATTTACTGTCAGCTCCTATTGTTGCTGCGATGCTGTTGGAGAGGAGCGTGCAATGAGATTTTTTTGTCCCACATAAAACACCCACACCCCCAGCTTTGATTTGTTTGCCAGGATGCTCAAAAACATGAAGTTATTGAATAATGAATGTTGCATTGAGACAGAAAGGGGTTTTTTATATGTATATTGTGTTTTATTCATTATCAGTGTCCCCAAATCTGCCTTTCTGGAGTTTGTTTTTTCTCTCTTTTGGCAGCACAGGCTGGATCAGATTTGAAAATGTGTCAAACCAAGTGTCTGGATGGGTAACATCCTCCTGTTTGGGTTTTATTTTAATAAGTTCATTTAAATACAACATGTAGGCAATGGGGTAGAAAAACAACCCCTCTGCTTGGTGCAAAAATACAGCACTCCAGCAGTAAAACACAGCAAGGTGCAGGCGTGTTTAGAAGGGAGTTGCACATCTAACAGATCAAAGAAGTACCTCACTGTGAATGTATGACTTCATAGATTTACAGAGTTTTTGCCAGACACTGTTCTCAGGATTGCAGAACAAATTGTAGTTAGCCATGCATGGTTTGTATCATGGGTAAACCTGCAGACAAATCACTAACAAATCTTACATATTTCTTATTTTTGTGAATTAAAACAGTGTCTTTTCAGCTCCAAGTCGTCAAAACACACAACCTGCTCAGTAGTCTAATGTGTCTAAAGTATTAGGGGTGTCAAGATACAACCTTTTTACTTCACTGCAAAAAACAAAATCCAAGCAAGTCATTACGTCTTATTTTTAGTAACGTTTATCTTATTTTACTCGATTTGAGCCACATACACCAGACCAGGTCATAAAAATGTCTTATTTTAAGTTTTTTAAAGACAAAAATGAGATTTAAATTGCTTGTAACGAGTCCGAAAAAATCTGCCAAAGAGATAAGAAAAAGTTTCTTGTATCAAGACATCTTTCTAATTTCAAGACACTTTACGAAAAATGTGTCTTATCCCATTGGCAGATTTTGTTTTGTTTTGTTTTTTTGACTTGTTACAAGTAATTTACACCTCATTTTTGTCTGTTAAAAACTTGAAATAAGACTTTTTTTTACCTGATCTGGTGAATGTGGCTCAAATCAAGAAAAATAAGACAATTTTTACTATAAATAAGACATAATGACTTTCTTAGATTTCAGTTTTTACAGTGTTCTGGTATGATACTGATATTGAAGCCTTGAGTATTAGCCAATACCAATATTGATGCGATATCAGCAGGAATGTTGTGTCATTCAGCCCTATTTTATTGTCTTCAGGGCTTGAATAAGCCTTAGGGGAATGTTTAAAGTTTAAATGTATTATACTTCCCCATTTATGTTCCACCACTTAAAACTTGTGCATGACAAATTTTGAACTCAGTTGCTAAATACTGCTACACAGCCAATAACACTCCTACTGTTAGCATCTGAGTGCACGCTAATGTTGTAATCCTGTTGACTCTGCTGCTGGTGCCTGGTGCTACTGGATGGACAGATACACCTAAAACTAATGTTGGATCAGGAGACCCCTTTAAAGTATGCTGTTAGTACCCCTTATGGCTAAAATACACCACATACGACTGCGTTCCGTCTCCGCTGTGTCACAGCAAAAAGTCAAATAGGATTCATTCAAGACATTGTTTCAACTCACACTGCATCCGTTCAGCTGTGGTCCAGCTGCATGCTGACGCCAGCAAGACGTAAAGTGATAGGCAGCAATCCTATTTCTACATGACACAGCTGTGATGCATAAAATCAGCGTAGGGAAGAATTGAGCAGGACATGAAGTGGTACTGTAACCATTTCTTTTTGTTTAATTAACTCTATGTCACTTCATGTCACAAAACAATAACATTTAATACCATGACATCAGTTACACAGCGTACATAAGTGAGGCATTAGTTTCTTACATTATTTACCGTGTGTTCATTCATTGTTGTACCAGAAAGAAGAAACCACAGTCTTTGTGAACATAACCAGGCTGGTTTATATGAAGATTACTAAACTGATGTTAACATTATGACCAAGTGTTTGATTACTGCTGAATTTATCACGGTCCAAAATGTGACCTTCTTGTCAAATAACATCAGTGATTTGGGCACTTGGCTCTGCCCATGTGACACCAACAGCAAAAAGACAATTAGTTTCTTATTTTTGAAACAAATCATTGATATCTACTAGACATGTTAGGTCTCAGAATATGCACGAAGCATTAGTTTATGTGACTCTGCCTTCTGTTTGAAATAAATAAATCCACATTTCAGCAAGTGGTGCAGGTTTTACAGATTCTGTATCTGAATTTTGGGAAGAGTCGACTGAAAGGCTGAATAAGTTAGAGAACGTGAGAGAGACTGAACAATTTTATTCTGCTCATTGAATGGGTCCTACCATTGTGTGTGTGTGTGTTTGCACGCTGAGTGATGCTAAGCATATAGCACAGGGTGAAGACAGACAGCACTCTGATTGAATACACTTCACCCACACACACTCCAGCAGCCCTCTTAACATACTTCCTCTGCACTTAAATCTCTCTTTTCCCAGAGGAGAATACTGTGTGTGTGTTTGTGTGTGTGTGTGTGGGTGTGGGTGTGTGTGTATCCGTGCGTGTTTCTGTTTGTTGTCTGTCTGTGTTGGGGGGTCTTGTCTTGTGCCCCTTAAATGTGTGTTAAGCTCCTCATTCCCATGCTCTTTCTCACACACACACACACATACAATATCTAGGAATCAGATTTGTGGTTGCTGAGTTCTGATCAGCTGAAGCCTTCACAGTCCTGTAGATTCAGGATGAACACACTGACCCCGTCCTCTGGTGTTGAAGTGACACTGACAGTTGTCTTCACTTATTATGAAAAGCATGAAGCAGCAAAAGTCAAGTTTTTAAGCTCACAGTGCAACGTGTCACAATTTATACTGAGTAATTGTTTTTAGACAGAGCTAATTTCATGATGTCATTAAAAACAAACAGGTGAACAGGTCATTTTAGATATTTATTCCTCTGCTCGGTTTTCTCTGAGCTTCCCTCTCATCCAGCCACTCTGCTGTCTGTGTGTTTATTTACAGGTTTCCTTAAATTCCTGAGTGAAATGACTGCAATACCACATATTGGCTGAAAGAGCAACATCTCAGCTCTAGAAACCATTATAATTTTTCTGATTGTTCGGAGTAAAGGACATTCAAATGCAAATGTGTCTGCGCCAACACATCCATCCTTAAAGGGTTGAATGGAGATGGTGTAAAATATTGTTTTAATGACGTAATCTACTCCAACTACATGCTTTGATGGAGGTTCCCTGGGTACCTCTTATCATGCCCCACGGTTCAAGAACCACTGATTTAGAAGATCTTTATGTGATGACATCATAGGGATGCATGATGCTATCAGCATGGTATCAGTAGAGGCAGTTATTGGCTCAAAAATGAAGTATGGGTTATTAGCCAAGGCGCTGCAGATAAAACATAACAAGCTGCTGCTGACTTGATTAAAGACTCGACCTCAGCACCATGTCTGTGCCACGTAGAAAACATTCACAGTGCAACATATTCCCTGTGCACAGAGGTTGTTTCCTCTCTGTCAGTTGTGAAACTGTCCAGATTGTCTCTAGTCGTGGGAGTTGTTATACATGACTCTGGGATAGCGTTTAGTTATGATTTTTTCATGATTATTTTGCGCAGGAAATGAATAATATCTAACAAATGTGATAAAAGTATGCACAATATTAATGTATGCTGATTCCAATATAGAGGAGAGTTGATGATCTCTGCAATTAAGTGTGCAGAAAAAAATATCAGTCATCAGCTAAATGAGTTGTAAAGTATCAGTATGTTGGATATTAGCCAAAAATCTACTATTATGCTCTTCTATTTCAGTGAGTCTCATGTTGATCTCTTGAGGATGTCATGTTAGTCTTTGAACAGACTGTTCTCGGCACTTTATAGACAGATTCAGATTCTTTTCTATAACATGAATATGTAGAGGTTCAAAACCTTTAGTGTTGACTTTTGTGCAGATTTTGTAGAAATGCATGGACCTGAAGAATTCTTTGATTTGACAGGTTGTCTCTGGTGGATGTTTGTTGACAAGAAACAGCTTGAGAAAGCTAAGAAAGAAGTGATCTCTTACTTGATTTGGTGCGTTCAGTCCTCATCTGTCTCTTGTTGTTGCTGTTACATGTTTGTTTGTACTGTGGAGCATGCACCGTTCTTCACCAGATCCCCCTCTCATCATTTTCATTTCCTCATCAAAAAACATGAATCTGTCTTTTTCCTTGCAGATTCTCTCTCCTCTCCTGGATCTCAATCAGAACCGCAGTAAACTGAAGCTGTACATCAGTCACCTGACCTCACTGTGTCAGGAGCGTGACCCAATCATACTGCAGGACTTTGCCCCGCCCCCTGCCTATCACCGCCCTGACTCTGCCTCCTGGCAAACGCAGCTGCACAGCATGTCGCAGGAACAGGTGAGTGTGTGTGTAAGATGTGAAGGGTGTGTGACCAGTGAAAATGTAGGTGAGAAAAAAAAGTGGCGACATTTGTCAGTTTTGAGTTCCAAGAATGTGTTCGCTGTTTCTGTGTCCATGAAGACGCCTGTTCACCTGAGTTATTGTTCCCCCTATGTGTGTTTGTCTGCAGAAGTATGGAGGTATGTGTGTGTGGGTGGGGATGGGGGGTCGGGCACATACTGGTCAACTTGGCAGTTTTTTGGCGCTGCCTTTGACATTAACGAAAAAGATTTACTCCAACGGGTCACCTGACGACAAGCTCCTGGCTGCGAAACAAAATCTTTTTCAGACGTTGCATTTCACAGGGAGTAAACTCTGCTCGCAGCTTTTGGCAGCAGGAGGAGAGTTAGTTCATGTATGGAGCAAGAAGTGAAAGAGAAAGAGTTTATTTGTTTAAGTGTCGAGAAAGAAATGTCACCTGAAGGTGGGAACGGGGAAAAGAAAAGGGAAATGAAGATAAAGAAAAGAAGGTGAGGTTCAGAGAAAGATTCAGACAGATTAGATAACTGGATCACTTTGCTGCGATGCCACTGTCATGGAAACCAGTCATGTTTTCAGATGCTTCGTATAAACAGTATTTCATTAAATTTAAACATTTCCTGGTTGTCTTTGGGTTCCTCGCTGTCTTCAGGCCATATTGAAAACATATCAGGCGATACACGGTCACTACATGTGGTATACATTGAAAACTGTAACTCTAGACACACACACACACACTTAGAGGGCAATGAGACGGAGTGTGTGGTTAGACTACAGCAGGACTAGTTCCCTACAGTCCTCATGAAAGCCCTATTGTACGCCTTAATGCACGGAAATATCTCTGTTTAGCATGAGTGCTTTAGATAGCATGGCATGGTGTCACGTTGAATAAACCCTCGATACACTGAGTTAGCTCCACATTAAATCACTGTGTACATTAAAAGCACAAAGACCGTCCATGCCAAATTCATACAGACAATTACTTCATGCATTTTTAACTCTAAAAACCTCTCCAGAGTCTCCTAATGTGTATTTTTAGAGAAGAAAATCTCTCTCTGTGTTCAAAAGTCACTCTGTGATGTGCCGGGAAAGCTTTTCCATCCTGAATAAATGCTCTCAGACAACCAACATACCACCACTCAGTGTTGAACTGCCTTTATTTTTGAGAAAAACTCTTCTGAGGTGTTGAAAACTATCAAATGGAACTCTGCTTTGGGCAAACCTGACCAAATGTAAGATACAGAAATAAGAGAAAGGCTTTGAAAGACTGTTCTTACCAAGACACCACGAATACCTTGTAACTCACATCAACCCTGGACATTTTATAAACTTTCATAGAGTTAACATCTCATATTTTGTTCATATTCCAGTGATCTCCAGCATCTTTCATATTCATGCTTCAGAATCATGGTCCTCAAACTGTGCTGCATTAAAGGTCACTTATTTGATTCTTCCCATAACAAAAGCATAAACAAAGCTTGTTTTAAATGTGTCTTTGCAGTTGTTGGCTCATATTGATGTGGAAAAGCCTGCTCAGCGTTATCACCACACTTAAGGTACTTTGATATAGACTAGGACTACTCAACATGCCCTCATGTGTAGGGTTTAGTGTTTCTGTGTTTGTGTGATTTTTTTTTTACATACATGTAGAGCATATAGTGTTAGTTATGTGTAACTGTTTTGTGCACATTAGAGGTGGTGCATTGTTAGAACATAAGGGAGCTACTGAGCTTACATTAGTGTAATTAAATAATCCCATGAGACAGAATATGAGATAGCTGTTTCATGTTTGTATGTTTGCACATGCATACATGGTTGGTCCGTGTAAATTGTTGTCCACTGAGTGTGTTACACTGTGATAGGCTGGTGATCTGTCTCAGGGTGTTTCCTCCTGGCTTGCTCACAGTATCAGCTGGGATAGGTTCCAGACCCCAAAAGAGAAAAGGGTTCTGAGGTTACAGATGGCACCTCTTAGGGCCCGAGGGATGACAGCAGGGTCAGCAAGGGCCCTTTTGAAACCTTAAGGATTATTGTTAAGCTTTCTTTCTATCTTCCGGGACTTTAACCCCAAATTGCGTGTCTTTTGCATCAGATAAACACAATCAAACTATGTCCTATCCCCTCCAAAGGAATATGAAAAATGTATGATTCTGGTGTTCAAAAATTGCTAGTAGCATTTAGCATTAACCAAAAAACTGTAGCCCCACCAGCTACTTTGGCCTGCAAATCTGAAAATTTTTGTGCATGACTATCATGCCTAGACCTACAAAAAAAAACTCTCTTACAATTATACTGAATCCCGAACTCAAAGTTAAGAAACTTGACCTAAATGTCGAATTTTGACGATTTTTAGCGTACGTATTTGAACAAACTTCTCCCACAGTTTTTTTTCCTGATCATCCTTAAATTTTTCATGTGTATACTACACCTATTGAAGATTAAAAAAAATGTTATTGCTTGGACAGCCAGCTTTAATTTTAATATTTTTTTTGATGTTCATAATCCTGAAGTTAGCCTCTGTGTAAAGTGCACACCACACACTACAAGATCAGAAGAGAAAACAGGGCACAATCTGTCTTTTGTTACTGCCAAGTGTATGATCTCTAGATCTGTGAAGATTTGAGAAATCGTGTAGTGTGTGTTAAGTACGTACAGTGAAACTGAGACCTATCAGAATTGGATAAAACAGTGTGACTCGTTTGGAATGTAAGCATCACGAAACAGCTGCTTATTTTGCAGGTTTCATGGTCACATCTTGAACAGAGGTGCATGACATCATCATCATATGTTATTGGTATATATCGTTATTGGCTTAATAATGAACCACTGATTTTTGACCAATGGGATAATATCTGCTGCTATAATATCAAAGGCTATAATATAATTTTTAATATACTTTATGATATAAAAGTGCCATGTTACCTGCAACCAAAGATTTCTTTCTCTCATTCCTGTCAGTTGTGAAATTTTCCAAACTGTCTCTAGTTGTGAGTATTGTTATGATTGACTCATGGAGAGTATTAGATATTAACCCTCTGATGCATGAATTATGAAAGCCAGTGTCTGGATTTTTCCTTTGAGCATTTTTATTTGTCTTAAGACATGAAAAAAAGCTTAAAAATTTTTTTTTCTTCAAATATTTGTAACTTAACATTCAATATTAAAAAGAGTGAAATTAATTTAAACATAACTATTTTTTTGTTTGACTTTCTTTCGGGTTTTTTTTTTTTGTAACTTAACGAATAATCTTTTTTTAATGCTTTGCGAAACATTTAGACTCTCTGTCATCCATTTTAACACTGAAAAATGTCTAGTTATTACGCTGTTTTACCCTCAAATGTTTGTCTATAACTTTCTTTTTTTAAATATATATGCTTTGAAAAAGAATTGAAAACATTTTTTCAGGTCCTGAGAAGAATAAAAATATCCTGACACAGGCTAATCTAATTTTCCACCATATGAACCATTGAATTTAGGAGTAAATAAGTTTTAAATAGGTGTCCACTGTAGTGACCACTATGCTCCACAGGGTTGAAGTACTTATGTTGTTTTGCACGGAAAATGAATAATAGCTAACAACTGCAATAAGAGTATGTATCATATTACAGTACTCCAACAATCTCTGCAGTGATGTGTGGAAAAACATATCCGTAATGGTAATTGACTATCTGAGTTTTAAAATATTGGCATATTGTAAATTAGCCAAAGATTTTGGTCGTGCATCTCTGATCTTAAGCTCTTACAAGAGCTGGGCACATAATTGAAGTTTTGGAGGTTATAAGTTGCTGACTGCTAGTTTGAAATATCAAGATGTCAGAGAAAGATGATGACATGTTAACTGAGATCTACCCTCAGTTTAAAGTTTAAGTGTTTGAATGATGAATAGATGAACAACACTCCCAGTTAGCAAAATAAAACTGGATTCTCCTTTGAGTATTTATAAGTCATTGTGTGGAGAGGCCCAGTCCTTTTTTAAACGTGGGAAATTATCTTGGAGTTCAAAAGAAATACGACCAAACAGAACTCTTAAAGAGACCGCTTTGGTTGAAGTTGTTGGAATAAAAAAACAGTTAATCACACTTTCACTCTACAATTAAAAAACCTTGCAAAGCATCAAGTGCTTGTTTTATTGGTTTTGGTTTTTGGTTGAGAGCTATCCATTCTTTTCACTCACTGCAGCACATTTTCTTCTATTTTTGACATGAGTTTGACATTTGTTTCTTCTCTTTCTGCTGATCTTCTCCTTATTCTTCCCTGAATGTCTCTAAAAAACACCTTCAACTTTTCTCTTACTCTCTTCATGTCAGTGTTAGAGTTTGAGTTTCAAATTCAAGGAGTTGTTTTCACTTTTTCCTCTCGGTTTTTAGTGAGATGTTTCCCTTAACAACATCACGGTTAGAATCTTTGGCCTCTCCATCCAAACCCACTGGTACCCGAGCTGTGCCACTTGGCGCCACAAGTCTGCGTTAGACCCCGACCCTGCCTACACACAATCACCAGACGCACACTGCCCGTCTTTCATACGGGCCCGTGTTTCTCGTTTTCCTTCATCATGTGTCACCATCACCCTGGCTGACCCTCTTAATGCGCACACACACACACACACCCACACACACACACTCTCACACACAGACTCCCTCCAGACAACCATGTTCCAGTGTGCCAGCCTCCCTCTTCTGTCTTGTGGTGAGTGTTTGTGTGTGTGTGTGTGTGTTTTACTAGCCTCTCCCTGGCTCTGTTAAAATGCTGGGCTCTCTGTGAAGCCATTAGGATGGTATTAAAATAGCATGTAGAACACACATGGTCAGACCTGCAAACATCACGCCCATACAAACATGAACATAAAGGTAAAACAATCACTAAAGACTTCTGTCAACTGCTTCTGTTGAAGGATTTAACATTTGACCAATGCTGCTCTGTTAACCTGGAGTTGGAGCCCAAAAGGAGCCTGGTCTGATATGGAGGGAAAAGGGTGGTGGATAGAAACAAACCAGTCTTCAGGGTTTATCAACTGGACAACTCCCAGTTTAGATAACTGGTCTCAGTCAGAGCAGAAACCATCAAGGAGCCTCTTTCTGGTTTTAAGACAGACTAGACCCTGAAGTAAACCAGCTCTGCTTCTGTACACACAAACTGTAGATAATAATGAAAATGTGCCAAGAATAAAGAATCACTCTTTAAGCATTTGTAAAGATTCAATATGAATATAAAAAGATTAAAACTCAGCTTAAATGAAGTTATTTCTCTATTTGATCTTGTAACGTCTCGCTTCATTTGAGCTGCAGCTGAGTGTTTGCAAAAATAATGTAATTGCAATAATTATGACCGACATTGAAGTTGCGATTTTTTTGTGGGATTATTTCTAGGTTTCGATCTACTATATTTTTAAACCAACACATTGTTGGACATGAACATTAATTACAGCACAACAACAACCCACTACAACTGGGACTGATTTTTTATACATTTTACTGACATTTTTTGACACTTTTAGACCTTTTTTTTATACCCTGTCACTATTTTCCAGGTTGCCACCCAATTTTCTTGCCCCTCTTTCTCTTTGCCACTTTTGGACCATTTTTTTGAAATAAAAACAGACTATTTTCCACATTTAATCCCAACTTTCTTGCCATTTTTGTTTATTTTGGCCATTTTTACCACTTTTCACTGTTTTTCGTCACTTTTTTTCACCACTTTTGCCACTTTCTGAACTTCTGTAGAATTTTCTTGCCAAGTTTTGTTGCTTTTTGGCAATTTTAGTCACTTTTCACTTTTTTTTTGCCACTTTTGGACTATTGTTTTCTACTTTTTGAGTATTTCCAGGTTTTATCCCAATTTGAACGCCAATTTTTGTTGCTTTTTTGGCAATTTTACTACCTCAAACTAAGTTTTATTGCTCCTTTTTGCTGTTTTTCCTCTTTTTACAACTTATTCTGTTTCTTTTGTAAAGGTAGTTTTTAACAGTTTGTCTCTCTGGTTGAGCAGGGTTGAGTAACTCTGTTGTAGAACAGAAAACATCTGCTGTAAAAAAAATGTAGCTGATATTTTGACACATTTCAGGTTATAGAAATATTCCACTGTCTGTGATAAGAATAATGCAACAGGACAGATTGCAATTTCTAACTTGTGATTAATTGCCCAGCCCTAATCTGAGCTAATGATAGTTATCTAGGTTTAGATGTAGCCTCATGAATTTGTTTCTAACTCCCAACTAAGGTAATTTCAGGTGTATTACTTTTGAGAAGACATTTTCAAACTTCTACAGTCGCCCAAAGTTGAATTTGTATCAGACCTTATCTGGATATTCATTCATTTTTTTCTTTAACTTCAGGAAATCAATCCTAATAACTTTAAATGATTCATATTTTTAAGTGTTACTTAGATAAGATATGATGAGATAAATTTTACTTTATTCATCCCACGTGGGGAAATTCAGTAATACTTTCCAATTACATGATAGTTCTTAACTCCCCCTGTGAAACAGCTCTATCATTACTAGATCGATGGGTTCAACATCGTATTTCTATTCAACTTGAATGCTCAAATTTACAGAGCATTTAGGTTGACTCCTGTGGTTTCGATAAATACTTGTTCAGCAGCCCTGATTTTCTTTTTTTTATTTGCTTAGAGAGCTGTGAGTGTGTGTGGGGGAAACAAAAGGGTGTCTAAAGTTTTTATTAAGGAGTTTGATTCTCAGAGAAGATCTTTTGTGTTCTTTCCTTCTCCACAACAGGTGGACTTGGACTTTTGTTTTGAGGCCTATTTTTAGTCAGTCTACTTTTTTGGTAGAATCAGTGGGTGGATGTGGAGATTTAAAACCTCCACTCCACCTTTTCAAACCCAGGGGCCATTTTGTGTTCTTTGTTTGTTGGGGTTGGTTTTTCTTTTTTTATCTTGTGTTTGATCACTGTCATTCATATTAAACCTTGCAGAAACGTCGTGAAAACTATTTGCTTGTTTTAAGTTGAATCCCAGCTACATGTGAGACAGATGTTCACCACTGTGTAGCACTGCATCACTCATTTAGGGACCAGAAAGAGCAGCTCAGGAGTTCTGAAAGTGAAATATTTTACTAATCTGGCCTGATGTAGGATTCAAAGCCTATTTATCCTCCCTTTATGTATAAAAATGTTAATGTCCTTTTCAAACAATGTTACAGTTCCTGCTCACAAACTTTCATGTGTCCTTTAAGTTGGCATTGTAGTTAACCAATACGTCCACCAGGGGAGCAGCCCAGAGTCAAAGGTTTGACAACAGCAACAAACTCAAAAACAAACATGGCAACTGTGAAAGAGGTATTACTTATGTACCTGTCACTACCCGATCCGTACAGGTAACCTGATGGGTTCTGCGCCTGTGCATTGATGACATTGCTTTCGCCTCTTGAGAATATAGTGAATATAGTGCATGTTGATACAACCAATACAGTCTTTAAAATTAATTTCTTTGGGTTAGAGTTAGGGTTAGGGTTAGGGTTAGGGTAAGGGATAGGGATAGGGTTAAAAGGGTGAATTGGGGTTAATTTGCTGATGTGTTGCTGACGTAAAATGGGTTTTAAGCCGACGAGCGGATGTGGACGCATTCTGTACATACGCAGAATGGATCGGGTAGCCGGTACGGATCATGTAACAACACTACCTCTTGAATAAAAGACAAAGATGAAGCCTGTAACATAGGGGCCGGTATTCTTTCTTCTTAGTGTCTCCCTATAGCTACATATTGGGTTGTAACGGCAACACTGCCCCCACAGTTTCCAGTGGCACTGCTCCATTTGGCCTGTATCAATAAGAGCTTTATAGAACTGTGCAGAAATATGGACAAATGGACACAGATCACAGACAGAAGGCTCCGTCAGTAAACAGATATGTTTTTATCACTGAGCATAAATGGGCATTTAGGCTGCACATCAATTGTAAGGCTTCTTTGTTGTGTGTCTTTAAGTTGGTCTCAGACTCGCCAGTTTAGCTACTGGACCATTCTACTACTGAGCCATACTGTTGTTATGTGTGCAGAATGAAGTTTGGCATCTTCTTGCTGGGTTAATGTTAAGTCCTCACTGAAAAATCCGTAGTTTGGATGGCAGCATATGTTGCTCCACAACCTGTGTATGTCATTCAAACTAGTCATGTTATATGTAGGACGTGTTGTCCATAAATTCCAAAAAGACTGTCACAATGACCTGTTAGACCAGTTTCTCAGGTCGTCTGAAACAGGTTCAAGTCAAAGTAGTTCAAAGTAAAAAATACATCCTTGCTGATATTTTCACATCAGTCAAAATAGTGAATGTGCTGAACTTTCCAACTGTCATTTTTCTTTGCTAACTGTTCTTGCAGTATCCTGGACTGACCTCAGTAAAAGTATACTTTCATAATTTCACCTTCCATAAGCCTTTTCATGGTCATGTCTGAGCAGAACTGGAGCAACAGTTAGAAAAGGTTTGCTTTGAAATGCTGGAGTTTCTGCAGATATTATTTTATGGTCGCTGGTTCCTGTACTTCTTCCCATGTCTCTGTTTAACCTCGGCTCAACTTCAAAAGTAACACCGACTCCAAATGTGAGGTTTCACTAAAAGACCTGCTTTCTGTGCCATACTCATAATAATAACCTCAATGGCTCAATGACGTCCCTAATGAGTACTGAAGAGAATTGGCATCACACACACACACACACACACACACACACACACACACACACA
>RPOG01006197.1:0-25771 GCA_008086565.1 Thalassoma bifasciatum | reverse complement strand
GGACGAGACACTGTCAAAGGAGCCAAATTAGTTTGGTTTATGCAGACGGGCTGAGGGATTATGGGAGTTAAGCAACGGCAATCTCCTCGATCCATCTATGAGCAGTCGATCTAACGCCGGCGTGTATATGTGAGGCTTTAATGGTCGTCTATATGTGGCAGCAGAGTCACACTTTAACAGGAGATTAGTTCAGTTTGAGAAGTTTGCTGACATGTCTGATGAGTAAAAAGATGTTTTATGTTGCTTTAGGCTGAACTGATGTGCACATTAAGAGCATGGTGTCATTAACTTATAAGTTTAAAAGAATGAGAGGACATTCAACATCCGTCATGGACTTTATCTCTGAGTTTCTGAAGAATTCCATGAAAGCCCTTCAAAATAAAAGACCCCAAAACAAGACATGAACTGGGATTCCACATAATATCGTTTATAGTATCATTATAGATCTAAATGAGCATGAATTAATATATTTGACCACAGTACATGCAACAACTCACAAAGTTAATGTTTGCCTATAGTTAGTATCACATAAAGGGCTTTATTTAACACTTCAAAGTTAACCCTCTTGTTGTCTTCGGGTCATAACTTTGGTGTCCTGTCATAAAGTTGCTTAAAAATCGTATAAATCGTTCCATGTTATGCTATTTGCATGTACAATTAGTAAGGACTGTTTTCGTCAAACTATGAGTGTTTTTTATGAATTTATCGCATCCTTCTGCCATTAAAAAAGTGCAAGATTTCAAAATAATATCCTGCCATCACTTTGACTTAAAGCTGTCTGTGATAATACATCAATATATCCCCTATTGATACCCTTAGTGCAAAAAAAAGAAATTCAAAATTTTCCTTTTTTCTCCTCAAAAAGAGGTATACTTTTATATAAATATGATCTACAAAAACAATATATATTACAAAATTAACTGTTAAAAGATTGGACACACTTTCTAATTCAACGTCTTTATTTTCATGACTATTTACATTGTAGATTCTCACTGAAGGCGTCAAAACGATGAATGGACACATGTGGAGTTATGTACTTAACAAAAGAAAAGGTGAAATAACTGAAAACATATTTTATTTCCTAATTTCTTCAAAATAGCCACCCTTTACTCTGATTACTGCTTTGTTTACTTTTGGCATTTTTCAAGAGGTCGTCACCTGAAATGGTTTTCTCTTCACAGCTGTGACTTATCAGGGTTAATTAGTGGAATTTCTGGCTTTATTAATGGGGTTGGGACCATCAGTTGTGTTGTGCAGAAGTCAGGTTAATATATAGTCACAGCCCTATTGGACAACTGTTAAAATTCATATTATGGCACAAACCAATCAGCTAACTAAAGAAAAACAAGTGGACATCATTACTGTAAGAAATCAAGTCAGTCAGTCCAGTAAATAGTCATGAAAATAAAGAAAACGCAAATTAAATGAGAAGGTGTGTCCAAATTTTTGGCCTGTACTGTATCTAAATGTGTTGCAAACATCTTCAATAAAATGGGGAAACAAATATTTGGAGAAAAATTTTCACCTTGTACTCTGTTTTTTTTTCAGCTCTAAGTTTGGATCTTCTGATCGCACATTTTATTTTTTGTTTCACCTCCTTCTTCCCATGCAATATAATTTCATGAGCAGCAATAAAACTTGAAACAGTCGTAGTTTAATGTCACTTTAAAGAGTTGCTTGAAGTTTGCTGAGCTTCCTGCACAAATCCTACTTTTTCTTGTTCTGGAAATTTCTCCAAACATAAGTTTTCATTGATTCACATCTCTGGAAAAAGATTATTCAAGTGGACAAAAAAGGCAAAATGCAGGAGGCGGACAAGCTCTTTGCAAACACAAATAGTGTTCAAGAAAGTAGAAAGAGACACGGGTGATGAGGTGAGAGTCTTTCACATCATTTCAGGGAGAATTCAGCTGAACACAGTGAAGCAGGAAACTTTGATTCATTTGTATCAACTAAAGAACATCAGATTTCTTTTTTGAGACACTGATCAGCATCTTATTCTGACGTCAAAACCAAAAGTTTCTTGAGCTTTCCTGTCACCCAAAAGTGTTTGTTCTTCCCTCTACAGTTACAGCTGCTCCCCCCTCCTCTCTGGAAACATTATTCCTCGTCAGCTCGGTCAAAAGAAACGTTGTTATTAGACCTGACATCTTGCACAAGTGGTTCGTGCATTCATCATCCGTGATTGATCGTAACGTTTCGCTCCCTGTGATCTGAACCAGGGACCTCTGGCTCTGCAGTCAAACGCTCGGCTCCTGAGCTCTGCACTGACAGTAACAGAGAGGTGTTCAACTTCACGTCAGCACAAAATGAAAGTCATAAATCATCTCTCCCACCGAGTCGGCTGAGTCTGCAGAAATGACCTCTGCTGTGGCACAAACAAGCACAAACGCAGGGGAGAAAAGTGACTCTCCAAAGCCATTTAGTGTTTATTAATCATAAGTTAGGAGTTAAACACAGGCCTGGACAGGGGACTTTTTTTCCTCAGCTGTCAAACGACCTCAAAGTGAAAGCTTTAAATATGAATAATATGTGAATAGCTGCAATCATTCCTCCTCACAGCGTCTGTTTATGGCGAAATGTGCAGTTTCTGTGTTGGTTCGGGATAACTGCAATCATCAACAGGAACATCAAACTCATCATCACATCTCGAGCTGTTTAATGTCTCTAAAAATCAGTATGACTAAAGGAAGCGCCTCGTGACACTCCCCACATCAAAAGGAGAAAAGAACATCAAATTATTCAAGGTTATTACTGAACTGACACATCTGAAAACATGCCTCTGTCTGCTCACAGGCTTCGTAAAAGAACGGGCCAAATTGCGACGTCTGCGCGTTTAAGGGAGACGTGTTTCACAGAAGCTGTGGACTTTGAGTGACATGATATGAATCAAAAGAGGATTTACACCCTCTGATTTCTCAGCGTATGATCTGTGAAATTTGGTGATAGCAACTGGCCGGTTCTGAAGACGCAGATAAGAAAAGAGGGCTGAGATATGAAGCGCGGGCCTCATTTCCGCAGCCGGCGCTGGATTTGGACAATATCAAACGGTCATCTTTTATTGTTCTTGGAGTCGCATGATTACGACTTTGTGTGAGAGCATTAGAGAAGAGGAGCGGAGAAGGGCAAGAGGCTGAAAGTGAAGAGGAGGAGGAGGAGGAGGATTATAGTTCTGTTCACATTTCTGCAGAATCTATAGACGACGTAAAGCAGAGTTCATGGAGTTCGTTAAACAGCTTTCATCTCACTTGTGAGACATGTTCAGCTCTTTTCTGTTCCCTTAAGGACCCAAATTTACTGGCACCAGTAACAAACAGCATGTTGGACATCAATTATTAGTTATATTATGAAAGACTCGGCCTGTGGTCAGAAAAACTGTCCTTCCTCTAAGTTTCTGAGCAGTTATGTGTAAAAATTCAGCATCAACAAGAGCAGGACAAAGTAATGATAACAAATTCTTTGTAACAGTACTTAATCTAACTTCAGCGCTCTGAGAGTTGTGAGTTACCGCTTTAAAATCTTGACTATAAACAGTTTAGACTATCAGACTCTGGGGGATATTTCACTTTAAGAGGAGGTGTAAAACAACCTGATTTTGAAATCTTGGGTTTTTTCTACAGAAGACACCAGGCTTTTGTATAAACAGGCTTTTATTAGAGGAAAACTTTTGTAAAGTCTTTTCTATCCTCCAAACCTGTGACAGAAGGACAAAATCTGATTCACAAAACACAGACAAAAAGGTTAAATAATCCACTAATCATCCAATGATGCTCTGCAAACAGCATCTCGTTCCTCCAGTGCTGTTTTCAATCACATTGTTTTGCTACTTTTGGTCCATTTTTTTGCCATGTTCTAAATATTTTCAATTTTCACTAATTAATAGCCCTTTTCCATGAAGTTTTGCTAATTTTTCAACCATTTTTGTTATTCTTTACTCAAACTCTTTGCTGCTTTTGAACCATTTTTTCTTCTTTCTGAATATTTTCCAAGTGTCTCTCAAAGGTGGCTCCTTTTACACCCATTTTTGCTGCTTTTTTGCTTATTTCAGTCACTTTTTATTCATATTTTTTGCTGCTTTTGGACCATTGTTTGGTAACATCTAATCATTTTCCTAATTTTCTCCCAATATTTGCCCCCTTTAACCCATTTCTGCTGATTTTTTGTCACTTTTGAATCATTGTTAATTGCTCGTGGACCGCTTTTTGCTACTTTCTGAATTTTTTCCATGTCACCTACCCACCTGCCCCCAAAAAAAGCCTCTTTCCACCAATTTTTGCAAATTTTTCAACCATTTTTGTCATTCTTTACTCATACTTTTTGCTGCTTTTGGACCATTTTTTGCTTCTTTCTGAATATTTTTCCAAGTTTCTCTTGATATTCACCTCTTTTCACCCATTTTTGCCAGTTTTAGTCAGTTTTTATTCATATTTTTGCTGCAATTTTTACCTTTGTTTGGTAACATCTAATCATTTACCTAATTTTCTCCCAATATTTGCCCATTTTAACCCATTTTTGCTGATTTTTTTTCCCAATTTAGTCTCTTTTGACCGATATTGTTTTGCTGCTTATGGACCATCTTTTGCTATTTACAGAATATTTTCCATGTTTCCCCCATTAAAAGCCTTTTTCCACAAATTTCTGCTGAGTTTTCCACCGTTTCAGTCACTCTTTACTCATACTTTTTGCCTTTTGAATATTTTCCACATTTCTTCCATTATTTGCCTCTTTCCACCCATTGCCGCCAATTTTAGCCACTTTTTACTCATATTGTTTCGCTGCTTTTGGTCACATCAGATCATTTTCAAGTTTTCTCCCAATAATTGCCCCATTTCACCCACTTTTGCAGCTTTTCGGCCAGTTTTTCCACCTTACACTTATTTTTTGCCACTTTCCACCACTTAGAGTGTTTGTCAGTCAAAGGTAGTTTTCAACAGTTTGTCTCTTTAGTTGAGAAACTGGAGTGTAGAGCAGAAAACATCTACTGTAAAGAAAATTTTAAAACAGATTAGTATATTGCAGCAGGACATGTTGCTATTTAACCTAATTTGCAACTAATTAATGAGACGTTCCAACTGTTTATGAGTCTAAACCATTAACTGTATATAGAATGGACATCGTGCTTCCGCCTGTCACCGTTCTACGTTTTTGAAGCCAAAAAACCTGTTTCTCTAGCCGCCATTGTGCAGCCAGAGTCTGCGCAGTAGAGAATTTCCGGTGGAGCCAAGTAAAAAAGAGAAATAAAAATATTTATTTCTTCTTCTTCAGAAGGTTTAGTCTCCTTTTGGCTCTTTCCTGAAGTTTCTTATATCCCCGGTGAAAACTACTCACGAACGGCAGCTGCCAACTATTGTAAAACGAAACTTGTATCGCGGTTTTTATCTAATAACTAATGAGAAACTAACTTCTCAGAAGAAAAAACACCTGAACACCATGCAGCCAGATGACATCATCATACTACCTTAGAGTAAAGATGAGAGAAACGTTTCTACGAGGTATTGTATTTTTTCAAAGTTTTCCCGGCTCATATCTGGAATACATGGGGAGGCGGGGCTTATGACCTATACTGCAGCCAGACACCAGGGGGCGGGGCTTATGACCTATACTGCAGCCAGACACCAGGGGGCGGGGCTTATGACCTATACTGCAGTCAGACACCAGGGGGCGGGGCTTATGACCTATACTGCAGCCAGACACCAGGGGGCGGGGCTTATGACCTATACTGCAGCCAGACACCAGGGGGCGGGGCATCTGCTGGAGGCTTCAGTTTGAGCCGAACGTCGTTACATCCACTCATTATACAGTCTGTGGTCTAAACTCATATTTTATCACTGATTCGTCAATGGTTTCAATGTGTCTCTTATCAGTGGTTTATTTCTTCTAAACTCTTGTTTTACAAACACACAGATAAAGGTTTATTACATCAACAGTCCCACACTCAGAGTGTTTCTCTGCTTCTTTCTGTGACCGAACCAGAGCCAGAGAGAAACTTTGAAGTCTATAAAAAGATGAGAGTAATGTAAGTAGCATTAAAAACTTCCCCCCGCTCTCTCTCACCTGAAGGCCCCGTCCTATCGCTCTCCTCCACCCTCCTATCACTGTCAGCCAGTCCCAGACTTCCCCTCCCTCCTGCCCTCAGAGGGGGTATTAAACCAGCACCACCTCCTCCTCATCCCCATCATAACCACACATCCAACCCCCACCCCCAACCATGACCCAGTTTGGATGGGATAAGGGGGTAAGTGAGGACCATTGTGAGTACCACGGGGGAAAGAAGCAAGATGCTCTGCCTCCCTCGCTCCCCTCTCTCTTTCAGGAAGCGCTCACACTCGGTTAAACACACACACTCGGAGGGCTGCAGACCAGACGTGGGTTTTTGTTTGTTGAGATGCTGCTGTTGTTGTTGTTGAAGTCAGGTCAGGGATGTCAGGGGAGGTGAAGGAGGCAGAGATGTGGGGCCTCGGGTTCAGGGACGAAGGACGTGAAGGACGGTAGAGTGAGTACGCTGCTTTATCACATCGTTTTTCTGCTTGTTGTGTTTCTTTTTGTTATTTTTGGAGGCAAGAAAGTGATATTTATGTCATGTGCACGCTCTCATGGAGCATTTGTCTCTGAATTAGAGGCACAGATGCTGCAAAAATTCATCATGTAACATATGGAACCAGTTTACCGTTGCTTCTCTTCCCTTCGGACAACATTAATGAGCAAACTTTTAGTCTCCCACAAACATACGGGGGAAGATTTCCCTCACAGAGCTTACTCATGCAAACATTTCCTCATTTCTGCCGTAAGTTCGACCACTGCAAAAAACAATCAGTAGCTTCTGACTCTCTTTCTCTTTTGTTTCCTGCTACAAAGCCAGGGGCCCAAACTGGGGCTGGAATTTGTAGTTTGTTTGCATTTCATGGTTGCATGCATTCATCAGGCTGCAAACACACAGTATTCAGTCTGGTAGATGTGATTGCATGAATCAACAGCTCTGATAAACTTCAGCACTTGATGCAAAATCACCTTAAGCAACAGAATCCTTCGCTGAAGTTTTTTAACCTCTTACATCTCACCTAATTCTTGCCTATAAACCAAACTATGTTTCCAGCTTATAATTGGAGAATCTTAAGGCCAGAATTTGTCATTTGTCAGACACTCAATTTAAAAGATAAAAATTTTTAGTTTCAGAAAATGTCTTGTTTAATATGTGGCTACAGTCCACATCAGGACAAATGCAGCTGAAACAGTTTCCCCCTCTTTGTTTTTTATAACCATTTTTGAAAATCATTAACTTCAAGATGCTTCGTGTCAGACATAAAACATCCACCACATCACTTCTACACCTTGTCATCTACATCTGGGTGAAATTTGAGCTTTTTAGGTAAAACTTTGTAGGAGTTAGAGAGTTTTTAGTCTCAGGTGACCAGACACGAGGCAGAGTTGTACTCACTGTCTACTGATCTCGTACGAAGACTCTGTGCAAACAAAACCAGCTTTGTCAGTGCTCAGTGTCCTCTTTTTTGTCAACTTTGCTCTCTTTGTGGAAAGTGTAAGAGCCATTGTGTTCAAATTTAAGTTAATCTTAAATGTCTATGTAGATTAGGCTCCTCCCTCTCTATGCCTCCCCTTATATTCGTGTGATGCCTCTTAGGGTTGATTGAGACAGAACTGTGGCAGGCATGAGAGCTTATAGTTTTCTACCGTATGACGTATCTGTTGTCAAAACCTCGTTAATAAAAATTCAGAAAAACAAGAAACAACTCGTCATTCACGTCTGGAATCAAGTTGCCATGCCGGCAGTTCTTTGTGGCTTATATACGCCACTACAGAAAGGTTAAACAAAATTCATGAAAGTGTAGTTCACAGTCATAGATTGCACCACTTCTGTTGCGCACATGAATGTAAATGGAAATGCATGGCAGTAACTAGGTCTCACCAAAGTTCTAAATGGCTACAGCTGACTTCCTGTGAGGGACAAGGTGATTGGCTTGTGTAAGAGTGAGTGACAGGTCTAATAGCAAACAAATGACCCTCTAATAGAGCTGCACTATTGGCCAGCCAAGCAAGGAGCACTTGTTGTCTATCACAAGCTGTCCTGGGATGAAAACTCAACAGTAAACGATGGAGTCACTTTTTTCTTGCAGCTAGAACCCTGTTGAAAACAAACACTTGCAGTTTTGTCAGATTGACATTGAGGAGGAAATGCTCTAAGACTGTGAAGCTGCTGTTATTGATGAGAACGGACACGACAGACAGACAAACAACGGACTTTACAGGAGAAATTTCACCACTTGGAATAATTTGATGAAACAACACTTTTGATATGTTTTAACTCTGGATTCCTTCTACGCAGTTTAACATTCTGATGTTTGACAAAGGCATTAGTGTTTATACTTTGCTGATGTTAGACAAATGATAAAAAGGTTGCTGTTGACCTTGTGGAGTGTAAGAGATAAAACTAAGTTACAGTTAAAGGGGAAAAAAAAACAGACTGTCATAAAGAGTTGATAAGAAGTCCATTTTTGGCTCTGCTGTTTTTTTATTTGAATTTCTCTCGCTGCCTAACAAAGAAGCTTATCCCACACATTCAGAGAAAGAGAGAGGGGGAGTCTCAGTCTGAGAAACCCTCTGTGTGTTTTAAGCTTTCGCCTTCTGTCATTCGTTCGCACACAAACCTTTTATGACATAATTTCAGATCCTCAGCGTGGATCCAAAACAGCCGGACTTTAACCCATATATGACAACGACAGCGGTTGATCACGGACAGATGTCGGCGGCTGAATGTGGGAGAAGATTAGTCTGATCTGTAGGACGAGGTGGAGGCTGGGATCAGGAACGTCTGAGGGAAATGACCCTGAAGTGAGGACAGCAGGAGCCTCACTGAGCGCGCTCAGAGGTCCCTGATGCTGTTTGTGTTTCTACGTCTGACCCCGTTGTAAAATTAACTTTAATTAGACATTATTACATACACCAAATCATCCAGTAATGACTTCCTGTTTCCGACAAAAGATCTCTTTGTACTGCAATTTAACTATTACCCACATCCCTTATTTTTCAACAAAAGCTTTGTTTTCACGTTTGATCGAGCCTGACGACGGGCGCGTATTAAATCTGCTCACTCCTCATTGTCAGCGTCGAGGACGGCTTAAAGCTTTTTGATATTACTCAATGCAGAGCTTTGTGCAGTGGTAATGACGTTGCTTGAGATTTTACTTCAAATGTAGCCGAGACACAATGAGGAAGAAAAGGAGATAAACTGAGCATTGTGATAAAGTTCACGACCAAAGAGAAGTCGGAGGACGGAGTGATGTTTTTTGTCGTTTGGTCACCGAGAAAATGTTGAGAAGAAATCACCTGTTGGAGGAAGAAACCCAGGCACACTTAGAACGAAAATAATGCTGAGCTGCACTGTAAAAATATACTCGTCAAAAAAAAAAAAAAAAAAAAAAAAAAAAAAAAAAAAAAAAAAAAAAAAAAAAAACAAGCAAAAACTGTGAAGTTACGCCAAAATATCCTCATTTAAAGTGAGTGAAAACACATTATATTTGCAGGAATTTTTAATTAGGACTTCTCCTGAAAACACCATTAATTTACAGATTCGTTGTCCTGTAAATTATTATTACCATCCGACACCTTCAATTAAGTGACAATGCAATAAGTTCTGCAGAAAAACACCATTATTTGACAGACTTTAACCTAATTATTACCATTTAACACCATCAATAAACCTTATATTTAAACTGAAAAACAGAAACAGCATTAAAATCAAATTTCCTAATCACACTGAAAAGACACATGAGCTATTCAGAAGAGATACAAAAAATGATTGTCACTGTTTCAATTAGTGGGAATCTTAATTACAATTAACTGCACTAATTGCTAAGACTCACAGTGATAATAACTGTTGTCTATAACTTTGTGTCTCCATTGAGAAAGAGAAATTTTATCTAAATTGGACCAACCTGGTTAAATCAGGGTTGAATAAATAAAGTTAATGACTGCGAGGTTACAAATCAAAAAGGCAACTTTAAAGCTGTAGCTCTGCTTAACAGCTGGGAGGGGCTAAAGTGTGCTGAAAATTAGGAAACAAAGTGAGCACTGACACATGAGGAGAAAGAGAAGTGTGTTCTGTTTGGAAGTTTTATGGTTTTAAAAAATCTGAGCAAACAGACGCAGCAGCACAATGCAAAGTATTAATGAAAAAGTGGATAATATTCCTGTAAAAAGGCTGTAAAGGAAAAATCTGCGCTTTTATTACGGTACATTGTTCCCTATTTGTAAGACGCTCCATCTGTTTGTTGTCAGGATGGAGTTTGGGAACAATCTGACTTCCAAGCAAGTGCTCTCACCTTCTTGTTCCCAAAATGCAATGCAAAAAATACGAATTATCACTGATTTCTTTCCTTGAAGCAACAATACAGTCCTCGTAGATTTACAGTAATTTGTTAGGGTAGACCTATTGGAGTAACCTCTCATTTACAGTCCAACATTGGATGGTTCGTGTGGATACAGACCTTTATATACTGTGCAATATATTTAGTTACAGAAAATTATTTCCATTTTAAATTGCCACCAAAAAATGAGAAATAAACATAGTTTGTCATTGAGTGAAACACTGAAAAAAAGAACCAGGCTGTAAATTTACAAATAATGTCTGTAATTGTACAGTGTTTTATCTTTTAAAGAAAACAGTGCCACTGTAAAAAATGAGGGGTTTTGAATCTGGATTCTTTTTACAGTGTTCAATGATGATACTGTTTTTGTATCAGAGGGACAGTAAAGGTTGCAAAAGCATGAATAAAGCAACATTACACTGAAGCAAAGCTGCAGGAAAAATGACAATAAGAGTGAAATTGTAATGAGGCAGCAGATCAATCACAGCAGGAGAAAGTGCTGATGCTTTCTTTGCTTTGAAAGACAAAAACAAGAGGCAGGTCTAATTAATAACGGAGCGGAGTAATGAGGAAGACGACTGAGGGAATGTTTACCCTCGGTTTGTTACTGACGTTTGCTCTCTGCGGGGGGGCGGAGCGGCTGCAGCTCCCGTCTGTACGAATGTTTGCCTCTGAGCAGAAATGCAGGAACAAATTAGTGTTTGAAACAACCAGGAATTAATTCAGTGACTGTTTGCTTTGCATGCAATGACCCCACAAGGCATGCATTGTTATCATGCACAGTGATAATTTAACCTAAAGTCGTTTGTGCCTTTAATTAGTCTTTAAATCTACATACTAATACGATGTGCTTGATTTCCTCCAGAGGCTGATAAATTATCTTCCTATACATTCAGCAGAGCTTTTTACAACATTTACACTGTCTTAATTATCCAAACTGCCCTCAGCCTTTGGTCATTAATATTAATGCGTCTTTGTGCATGTGTGTATGTGTGCAGGGATGTTTGATATGCAGATGAACAGTTTAGATTCAGAGGAGAACAGCGGTTTGCAGACTGCTGTGAGTGAATGTTTCGCATTGCTGTGCACATTTTGAATTTGGCGTCATGTTCATAAATTAGCACCAAAACAGTGTTTGAGTAAATTTCATGCTTCACACGTTTTGAAAACTGCATAGATTAGCCTCACAGTGAAAATTCAACATGTTTTTATTGCTTGTATCAACATTTTCTACATTTTAATGCTTTAATTTGAATCTTTTGTGGTGTTTATTTTTGGTCGTTTTTAAAGGGACTGTGAGGACTTTCTGAGTGATCTTGAAAAAGTCTGAAATCCAGATAAATGCCTGGTCATAATCCACACTTTAAAATGAGATTATCAGTGCCAAAATAGGTTATTTCTAAATGCTAATTTCTAGCTTCCTGATCAGGTCAGACTGGTTCAAATTGATTCAAGGAATAACGAAGTCTCTGTGACTAGTAGAAACAGGAAACAGGAGCTGGACTGTCCGACAAAAAAAGGGAGAAAAGAGTAGAAGAAGGATAAACAGTAGAGTGATAAAGCACAGGCTAAAGGCTAAAACAGGAGCTAATGTGTTTGTGCTAATGTTGATTCCTGTCCACATGCAGCAGTTATTCTGCAGTGATCTGTTCAAACCTGAGAGTCTATCAATAAAATGAAGAGCCAGGTTACGTTTGCTCTGCTTGGTGAGGTTGGAGTTGGTAGATGAGCACTGGTAGGACACAACCAGGATTCACTAACGTTACATGTTACTGACATGTCCCAGAGCACCAGGCTGTGAGTAGCACTAAATGTAGCCCGCTACTAAACTACGCTACAAACGTACAAAGTTTGTTGTCACGTCAAACTACAGCGCTATGTAACTGTTGAGGAAAACATAACCTTATCGGGTTGTAGCCGCTAAAAAGTTGTCTTAAACAGAGAAAAGTAGAGTTAGTAAAGTTAATACACAAGTCATGTGATCATGAAGGAGGGTGAAGGAGTTGCTGCAATCAACTTCATACACATCTTCCTTGCGGCCCCTTAGATCAGGGGTTCCCAAACTTTTCCGCCTGTGACCCCCAAAATAGCAGCGTTAGGGACTGGCGACCCCCTGTGGTACAACACTAATGGGACAATCCAAAAACAGAGAAAAACAAAAAAAACCCTCCTGAGGATACTTAATTTAACTGATCAATAGAAAATTGACCAACTAATGTGCATTTTGCTGAGTTCACGGCATCAAACTTGAACACAAAAATGTGAAAAACAGATAAAACATTTTCTGTTTGCATAATTTTATATCATCTTTAACCCCAATTTTTGCTTTTATTCTCACAATAATGGATAAAATGTTCATGAATTGTTCACAGTTTTCGATTTTGAGACACATTCCATGACCCCCTATCAATGTCTCGCGACCCCCCAAAGGGTCCAGACCCCCACTTTGGGAACCACTGCCTTAGATAATTATCATTTACAGCACACTTACATTTAACTACAGTTTTCAAAGAGTATGATCCAATGCTCAAACATTGAATTATCACATGCACCAACTTTGGAAAGTAAGATTCACATTCAAGAGATATAAGTTTATGAATTATAATTAAATCACCAAATTATTGGATGGAATAGAATAGAAGTTTATTTATAGAGCATATTTCATTACAGGGAAGCTCAATGTGCTTTACATTGAGGATTCAGGGACTATAACTGCGTATCAGTAAAGAGCTCATGATTCGTACAGATGTCCACAAGCTTTTATTGAAATTTAGTGAAAGAACAAAATAAAACAAAGGTTCAGCCTTGAGCTTGTTTCACATGGTAATCCCATGACACAAACATAATCACATTATAGCCCATATGATTTTCTCAACACAAATCTAAGTATGACTGTATACAACAGCTACAACATTTACTGTGTTCGCCTTCTCCTGACCAACAGTTAGATGCAAAGTCCAGCGTCCCAAAGTTCAGCAAGCTCGCCATCTCTCTCTCTCCTGGTCAGTGACATCACAACATATTCAAAATAAACTCTATCAAAGAGAATGAACGCAAATAAAATCTTAACAAAGTTTGACTAAACAGTATAAGTTTCCTCTTCAAAAATAGTAGCAGAAAGAAAAAATAAACATTCATAAAATAACATTCGAAGTTTTCCCTTTTTCTGTTTTCTTTAACTTCGAATGTCGCCATGGCAACTCATGAACTCTGACAGCGCCAGCTACAGAGACAAAACAGCACAGACAGAGGAAACTAGAAATAAAAAATGATACAAAAACCCATAAAATGATGTTTCACACAAACTTTCCCCTTGACTTCAGCACATGCAGCACATCTCCACGCCGTGCGATCAAAACTTGGTGCATCTGCAGACGTCGCAGCACGAGCTGTGGTCCGTCCCACAGTGGGTTCGTTCCCCTGGTGTGTCTCATGAGCCCGAGGCTCCTCCAGCTGGAGCGCTGCGTCCAAATAATGAGTCACTGCTGTGAACAGGGAGCACCTCAGCTCACCCCAGCGCGGCGTAGGGCGGCGTAGCGTTGCGGTTTGTTTGCTGAAGCTCCTCTGTGTGCGACGTCTGTCTGTGAGTCCATGTGGGGATCCCTCCACTGACACTGACTGTTATCGTGACTCTGTTTGAATCAATGCACGAGGTCGTGATGAGGAGAATTCAGCCCTGAGGAGTTTTTCTTGATGACCTTTGACCTCGCGCTGTTGTGATAGAGATATGAGCAATGCTGCAGGCTGGAACGTATCTGTCTTATGGCTTGATGACCCATGATTCCCAAGCTCTGACCTTTTTTTGAGCCGGTGGACATGCAGCTATTGATCCTGAATCTAATTCCTTATCAAAGAGCGTTAAAGTAATAAAACATGAAATTATTAAGTTTAAAAACAGTTTCTCCTGCATTAGAACTAAATCTCTCCGATGGTTTTGTTTGTGCCGCTTTATAATCCATCCTCTGTAACTGACAGTAACAAAGAGCCCGCTGAGTGTGTGTGTGCGTGTTTGTATCTATGTGTGTGTGTGTCGTGCTGTTGGTGAGGGTGACTCACCTCAGTAACTTGATGCACAGAGTCAGCTTCCTACCCCTAACTGCCCCACTAGCTCACACAGACACAGATTGGATGAGAAAGCAGAATGCCAGGTTATATGTGGCCGAGGTTGTGGGAGTTTGCTGTGCGTCGCGTCCTGGCCCAGAGTCGAGTGACAGCTTCTTACTGAGACTGCACAATATACCGTTCAGTATCAACATAGTGATATATTTGAGCCTTTGTTTCTGTATCCTGTCTGCTCCCAGTCACATTACTAATAGATCTGAACGAGAACCCATTTATATATTTGACCACATTACAGCAACAACCCGCACAGTTTTTCACCTTCTCAGCGCTCTGTCCTCTCTAGAGCCGATTAATAAACATTGGCCATTATGTATAAACTTTTTTTTTTCATCAATTATAAGACTATAATATGGCGTTTTATAGTCATGTAAGTTGCACCTTTGTTAAACAACAATATATGCAACTGTTAACTCTCATGTCTATCTTTAATTATGACATCATGACATTATTTTGAAACCGTTCAAAGTGTTTTGTTGTAATTTTATTCATTGCATGTTTTGAAAGTAGCTACAATGTTACTTAGATGGAACTTTTCAATACTTTGCACGATACCAAAATACCAAATACTAAAACCAATAATACCAAAAGTTCCTGATTTTAATTTTGTTGTGCTCTGCTCCTTTGTCTTGAATCATATTTTGGGTATTGTAACAATTAGTGTTCATGTACAGTATATATCCTGTGTATATCAATGTTCTTACTTCATGTATCAGATATATGGGATATCGGCCGGTTTATCGGATATCTGCTTTTTTTTTTACCCCCAGTATCGGTGTCGGCATCTGCCCCAAAAATCTCACATCAGTTGGGCTTTAGTAATCTCACCATCTGTTATCAGGGTTGGGCAGAGTGACTTGCAGCAACCAAGAGAGCAGGGCTTTAAACAATCGGACAGTTTGTTTATAGTTAATCCTCTCAGCGCAAAAGTCGCAAAATTGCTGACATTAACAAGCCATAGCTGCAAATGAGGTGCCTCATGTAGTTAGTACTTTACACCAGAAGATCTGTAACTTCAATCTGAAGTTGACTGAAATTTTTGGACTTTAAGCAAATGAAACTGCCCCTTTTCATCAAGTAATAGTTGACTCGGATTCTGAAGAGGAATATTCACCCTGTGAGGAAGATACTTAGTTGTCCAGTGAGACAGATGCGGCGCTGTTCCTATGCCTAGAGGCAGCTTGTCTGTTCGCCATGACAGTTTGCCACAAGCAGCACAAACTGGAGTCGATTCTTTGCTCCACTGTCTCCAGGAGGGGGAGTCAAAACATTGACGCAACACACAAGACACGGTAGAAGCCATATCTGCAGCTATGCTTTTACAGATGTTAAGACTTTACTCCCATCTCAAACTTTGGGTCACACTGATGATTTTTCTCATATACAGTTTGCCTTTTTCTCTGACCAGTTTCAAGCTACAACCTTTTGAAACAGCTATTATAAAACTGGTGATTTATCAAAAAAACTCTGCCACATAACGAGGTAATATCACGTAAGGTGTGTCACAGTATTTAACACTTTCAGGGTTAAAGGCTTTGTTCAGTTTTGTCTTCAGCCAGAACAGGCTTAAAGTTTGTTTCTCAGCTCTAAGTTTATTTCATTTCACCTCCTCCTTCCCACGCCGAATGATTTCATGAGCTGCCATAAAACTTGAAACAGTCGTAGTTTAATGTCACAGTAAAGCGTTAATTAAAATTTGCTTTGCTTCCTGCAGAAATTGCTCATTTTCTCTTTCCAAGGTGAAACTATCTTGACTAAATGCATTATGCTTGTACAGGAAATGTCTCTAAATTTTACTTTTCATTATGCCTCTGAGAAAAGATGATTCAAGGCTACAAAAAGGCAAAACGCAGGAGGTGGACAAACTCTGTGACCCACTCTGCTTCTGCTCGGCCTTTTCTGATGATAGAAGAATCACTTGCAGGAAATATTATAGATCAATAACAATAATTAACAGATATCAACATGATTAAGACTCTTTACAAACACAAATAGTGTCACAGAGGCAGAGAGAGACAGAGGCGATGAGGTGAGAGTCTGTTTTCATCATTTCAGGGAGAATTCAGCTGAACAGAGAGAAGCAGGAAACTTAAAAAAAAAAAAAACCATCACACTTCTGCAGCTGAAACCACCACATCCACACAAAGCTGTTTAACCTTCGCAGTCAGCTGTTTGTCTGCCACTGAATCTGGTTATTTTTGTTCAAAGGACGACCCTCCTGCACAGTTAGTGTTACGTAAAAAGAGTAAACTGATGTAATGCGGGAAAAGTCAGACAGAGCGACCATGGAAGGACACTGCTATGAGTGTGTTTGCTTGTGGCAACCTCCCCCCACCTCCCCCCCGCTCCTGCTCCTGCTCCGCTCCGGACATTTGCTGCTTACTCATACATGTCGGTCACAGACGCTCACAGTTAACTCTCTCACAAGGACTTCACTTCTCTGCCTGATCGCTGGAGTTTCACACTGTATGTGCATACACAGCTACACACACACACTCTGGGGATTCCTGACTCTCTTGTGTTCCTGTTGTGCCCTTATATGGTCAGAGTGATCAATACGACATGTTTTATAGCGAGCCACCTTCAAAACATTCCCACCCTCTGGAGACAAAAAGCAGAGGGCTGGGAGCTCCTACCCTCCTCCTCCTCCACACACATTTTTCTCCTCTCCAGCTTTTTCCAGCTAAGCTCTCAACCTGCTTGGTAAGGATATTGTCCCAGAAGCCCTTTAAACATCAAACTAAGCCAGCATTCATGGCTGGATTTTCCTCTCAGTCTAAGCCAGGCGCTGGTGCTTTTTCAGAACAGGGGGGAAACTTCTGTGGAGGTGTCGTTCTCTTTCCCTAAAGCCGCCCTGAGGGACAGAAGTGTTTGGGTTCAGCTTCATCGCCTGAGATAATGTGGGTCTGCTGTCTGACTCCTCGCTCTGATGGCGTGTGCGCGGCGGCCACCTGCTGATTCTGCTGGTTTTGATGGTCTCGCCTGGAGCCAAGACCTAACCTACATTGGCGATGATGTGTCATTTCTCTAAACTGTGCTCAATGCAAACACACACACACACACACACACACACATGCACGGCAGAGCACAATGCCATTTACCTCCCAACCAGAACAAACCAGTCAAGTTAATACAATCCTGAAAACTGCACCTCTCACAGAAGAAGGCTCACTAAGAGGATTTATTTCTTCAGAAAGAGATAGGCTGTTAAATAAAGTGTGTGTGCGCATTTGATGATAGCAAAGTCCCCATTTGGATTATTCCCTCTCTTCTCTGTGCTGCTTGATGGTATTTTTTAACACTGATATCCTCTTTCCACCCTGTTTGCTCCTCTAATTCCATAAACTCGACAGCCACCTCACTTAGCCGCTCAGCTCCAAATTCTGCTTTTTGTATTTGTGCTTCGAGACGCAACAGATCACATTGAGGGTGTATTGATTGCCTGAGCTGAGAGAGGAACACTTACTCTAATTAAGGCAATTATCACGTCAACTCTCTGCACATTTTGTCTCTGATCTCAGGGAAGTTTTTCAGAAAGAATAAAGTCTGACATTTTTCTCTCCTCCTGTTCTTTCTGCAGAGTCTGTGAGCAGGTGAGAGAGGGACACTGTCTGCCCCACTGTCCAGCGACACCATGAGCTGGAGCTTCCTCACGCGGCTGCTGGAGGAGATCCACAACCACTCCACCTTCGTGGGGAAGCTGTGGCTCACCGTGCTCATCGTCTTCCGCATCGTTCTCACCGCTGTCGGAGGAGAGTCCATCTACTACGACGAACAGAGCAAGTTTGTCTGCAACTCAGGGCAGCCAGGCTGCGAGAACGTCTGCTACGACGCCTTCGCCCCCCTCTCTCACGTCCGCTTCTGGGTTTTTCAGATCATCCTGGTGGCAATGCCTTCTCTCATGTACATGGGCTACGCCGTGCAGAAGATTGCGCGGTTAGACGAGGCCAAAGGAGGAGCTGGAGCTGCTGCGGTTAGAACAGCAGGAGGTGGCGGTTACACTCACAGGAAGCCGAGGAAAATCTGCTTTGGGGCTCGGCAGCACCGAGGTATCGAGGAGACAGAAGAGGATCAGGAGGATGATCCCATGATCTATGAGGTGCCAGAGATTGAGCCCCCTAAAAGACCGCGGGATCCCCTGCAGCCCACTCCAAAACCCAAAATCAGGCACGACGGGCGCCGGCGCATCCAGGACGAAGGTCTGATGCGAGTTTACGTCCTGCAGCTGGTGACACGTACCATGTTGGAAGCAGGGTTCCTCGCAGGCCAGTATTTGCTGTATGGCTTCCGCGTGAGGCCTGTGTTCGTTTGCTCTTTCAAACCGTGTCCTCACAGCGTGGACTGTTTCGTGTCACGACCCACGGAGAAGACGATCTTCCTNGATGAAGGGATAATGTCAGCTTCCTGACGGCTGCATCCTGTCACGTTCTGTTTCCTCTTCGGGTGTCAGTCACCGTCTTCTGTTGCTCAGATTTCTGCATTTTTCAGCGTGTTTGTTCATGTGTCTCTGTGTTTTTTATACGTCTGCTACATAAGCTTCGACTCAGAAATCAAAACGTGCAGCAGGTGGCTTTTTATCCCCTGGTTTTCTTACCTTACCTTTAACCTCTCAGTTTCTCTCTCTGGCTCTTTACGGCTGTTGACTGCGCTCGTCTCCCAGCTTCCTTGTAGTTGACTGCCCCCTGGTGGTATCTAAAAAAAGGGGGGGCTTCCTTTATTTGGAGTAGCCACCTGCTCCCAGCCGTAGTGCTCCTTATCAATCTCCAGGCCTTGTGTGCGTTGAGTCTTTCCAGCACTAAACCTTCAGTGTCAAATGCACAAGGCTGCAATATCACTACGTGGTTTGAGGACAGGTTTTAAAGCCATTTCTACAATAAATTGAGACCAAACACTGTTTGTGTGATGCAAGTGTCAGTGCCAAGATTTTATGCAAGGCGTCTGCAGCCTGCGCGTTTGTAGCTTTGGAATATTGTGGCCATGCTACTCCAGTTTTGGAAATAAAAAAAATAATGCCTACAAGAGACCAATCCTTTTGTAAAAGCCACTCCTTATTTTGTATCAAACTCTGTGTATTACTTTTAAAACATTGAACTCAAACTTGAGTACATTTTTATGTTAAAGCCAGTGTTTTATATGAAAAGATTCTTTTTTTTTTAAAAGAGTTTTTTGTAAACTAAAGAAAAGAAACAATTTCTTTTGAGCAATGACTTAGCTGTGTTGATATTTATGGTTATTGTGTTTTAAATTGCCTTCCAATTGTATAAAATGTGAAATATGATATAGTATATTTTTATATGATGTGACTTCAAAGAGAAAAAACAGCCAAACTTTAACTCGTATGTGACCGTATCAGTATTTAATGTATGTACCAATCCTTTGGGATGTGTTATTATAAACAGTGTTGTTCCTTTTCCGGATATGTTATAAAAGAGCTGAGGGAAATTAAAGCGTGACCAGTTTTCCCAGCTTCCAGCTTCCTCAGATCTGTGGAAGTTGGAGGAAAAACACTCAGAAGCTGGTGATGTTTTGTTCTTGATTTGAAAAGTCTGAAAATGTCAGAAAATGTTCTTTAGAGTCTGATTTTCTTTGAGCTTTGTGTTCAGAGTGGGAGGCTGAGATGCTGTCATGCTGTTCTGTTACTAGTTGTTCAACTGAATTGAAACTAAAAGACAAGATTGTTTCATTACAAAAGTAAATCTGGTCTCATTTAAGGTGGATCATAATCAATCAATATTTTTTATTGGCCCAAAATTATCAACATATCATGAGTTTTAAAGACCTTTATCTCATCAACATGGGAAATATTTTCATTAAAACCCTGTTTAAAATGTAAAAACATGTAATAAGCGTCATCTCACTCGACTCAAAGTGAGGTTGCCACAAAAACTGCTCCCCCTGGTGGCTGGCTGCAGTACAGCTCAAAATCTGTCTCCTCCATTCATTTCAATGGGGCTGTCATCAAGCTTGAAAAACTAAATTCTCTTTGTAGAAATGTTTCTCACATCCCTAACCTGAGGAAATGAATAGATAGTATTGGGCTTAATTGCGTTTAAATCCTTTTTTCCGTGGATTATCATTTCACTACAGGCAGCTGAAGTCTTATTTTTGTCCCCATTCTAAATTAAAATGTTGCTAAAATTAAAGAAAAGCAACTACACCACAAAATAATGAAATCTAAGCAAGTGTTTATGTCTTATTTTTGGTGAGAACTGCCTTTTGAAGCTTGATATCAACCACACTCACCTGGCAATTCCAGAAAAATGTCTTATTTCAAGATATAAAGAGACAAAAATGACATCTGATTCACCATTGGGGTGAAGAAAATTGGCTCATCAGGTTTCTTTAAATGACTTTTTTCTTACCTCGTTGGAAAATTTGTTTTTTTCCAAATTTCAAGCCATTCAAACATCACTTTTGTCTTCATGTTTCTGGATTTGTTTGGTTAAAGGGGCTCATATTAAGTCTAAGGCCATTTATTTTATTTAAAATAAGACATAAACACTTTCTTAGAGTTTAGTTTTTCTGTGTAGATTGTCTATATTTCTTAAAATAGGTGTTTTCTGCATTGAAAGAATGCATATTTACTAAAAATTACTGAAAAAAGTTTTGTGGATTAATGTTTAAAGGGTTGATAAGAATCTCAAATGAATGAACATTTCTGGCTATACAGGGTTAATGAAATATAATAATGAAAATAATGTTAAGTCCTTCAAATGTAGTCGACAAATACCTCCCTCAGATTAAATCCTAACGGAAAATCTTCTTCAATTACTGACGTTAACAGTTTCCTTTGCAGCCCGCCCTCTAACGGGACACAGCTGGTGTCTAATTGTAGCTAAAGGCTCATCAATTAGGTTTTTTTAATTTACTTAATTATCACTCAATGGCCCTCTGGATTTTTTATTTTTTTTTGCAAACGATTGCCTTTTTGTGTTGTTGCATGACGAAAATAATCAGATACTCTGTGTTAATATGACCTACAGGCAGGTTACAGCGTGTTTGAGAGCAGACATGATGAGAAAGACTCTTTAGCACAAACAACAGATTAGTATTTGATTGGTTTGCTCACTTCTCAGCTCCAGTTTTCCTCAGAAAGCTTGCAAAGAGTCATAAACTTCTCGAAGGCCTCCTGTCGGCTGCTGCGCCGACCGGGGATTGACGCTGGCTCTGCTCCGTCAGCGATGAGCCACAGGTGATTTACTGTCACTCTCTTTCCCCCAGAGGCCCATCAGCTTTTATTTCACACACACACACACACACTGTGAGGAAAGTTTGTCAACTTTAGCAGAAACGAGTGACAGACAGCTGGTAGTGCAAAGTTTGACCCAGCTGGCACCACTAGAGGGCGACTTCCTGTCAAAGAGGAACATGTCTGAGAGGCAGTCCGAGACCCCATCTGCTCATCGCGTCGTGACTGGCAGCTTGGCCTCGTGTCCCACATGTCCTCCCGGGTAACGTTGCTCAGACTTGTCTCGTTTATCATGAAAGTTAAGAAATGCGGCAGCTATCCTGGGTCGGAAGAATCACCCTGAGGCGTAGTAACATATCTGTGTCGCTGGTTTTTGTTTTTGGAGAAAAGAGTGTTCTCAGCTTTCAAGGAGGAGATTATTCTTCTCTGCGTTCCTGAGAGAGCTCCAAAGGGTCAAATAGGGTGAAAAAAAAAAAAGTCCCCTGTTGATGAAGCTGTGTAAATACTTCGCAAAACACTCGTTTATTGCTGATTCTTGTGCAGGAATTCAGCTTTATGCAAGAAAAACAGGAGTATCATCAAATCTGTTGAATGCTGTCGAGTTAGTTTCCACTTTGCAGCAACAATATGCAACTTCAACACCAGTGAGGACACAACCAAAAGCCCTCAAATAAAGGAAATGTGACTCTCCAGAAATGCATTGTGGGTGTAATCATCAGGGACGCCACACTATCCACCTTTCACACCCGTTTATCTTTGTTAAACAATGTCAGTGTTAGGAAGAAAGACTGTAGTCAGGTCTCTTTGTTTGTCTAAATGTGGGATGTGACAATAAACCAGTGGTATTACCAGTGCAAACTCTGATTCATACATGCATTTGTGTGTTTTGTGTGTTTTTCTATGCCTTTTGTAAAATGTACATTTCTTCGAGTGCCATTCTGATATCCCCCCGGGCGAAGATTTGTTTCATATTCTTTGATGAATACAGTTGATTTGCATGTGAAAAGACCTATTTTCCTACAAAAAATAAAATCAGAAATGCAAAAAGAAAAGGAAGTTTCTGTGTCTTTTGTTTGGACTTCCCACTCGTGAAAAGTTGAGTCTTCTCGTTGTCAGAGTCGGAGCTTTGTTTGACTCTGATTGGTGGAGATCAGAGGGGTCTCCGCAGCCCCATCAGGAGGATTACAGTCACACAGGCTGA
The DNA here is from genome assembly GCA_008086565.1 of Thalassoma bifasciatum. Lineage (NCBI taxonomy): Eukaryota > Metazoa > Chordata > Actinopteri > Labriformes > Labridae > Thalassoma > Thalassoma bifasciatum. Next base: position 2,883 of record RPOG01006197.1, on the reverse strand, counting down.
TGCTGTGTCACAGGAAACCGACGGGATGCCACCTCGGCTCGTGTCAGCCGTGTCATTGTGTTTGTCACTTTGGCGGCTCGTTGGGTGACAGCTGAACTTCAGCTCGTGACGAGAGAACGAACGAGTCTGTGAGGCTTTCAGCGACATCAATGCATGACCGGTGAAATTTTTGTTCCAATTAGCCTCTGAGTGAAAGTGTCCTCTGTTGAACAATCACTTGTTTAATCACTCAGCTCTGGAAAAACACAGAGAGATCTCTCAGCGCCTGCGAGGATGGAGTTCCTGCTCCTTTTTTCATGCCTGTGTCAGTCTGCATTAGCCAGCTCACAGCCTGTGGAGTAAACATTCAGAAAAGTGGAAATGAAGAGTATGTTTTTTGTGATTCTCTGAAATGAAAACACTTTCCCTGCAGAGACTCGCCGGTGGGGATGAGCTGCAGCTGGATGTTCAGCGGGGTCACGGATGATATGAGAGGAATCCCGTGAGCAACGTTTGAGTTGGCAACTTGTGGCAGCAGGCTATTTTCTCCAAAAAGAGACGCAAACAATTTTCCTTTTAATAGCCTAATTAGCTGTGCATGCTGACCTCACACAGATTAAAATTTAGGGGCAGTTTCCACTCGCAGCTATTACTAATTTAGAGACAGAGAGAAAGACATAACTCCTCCATTCGTGCATGAACAAGTCCTGACATTAAAGACAGTGATGCACAGTGTCATGTCTCGTCAATTACGATAAGTTTGCACCTTTTGTAGTAACTTTTCTCTTGTTTCAAATCACTTTACTTCCTGTCCTGGTGTTGTGATTGCACTCTCAGCAATTCAAAGACATATCTTGGCATTTCCAAAGATGATCTTTTAATAAATATTTATTCACTTTCATGTCCCCTCATCCAAAAGTTCTTCAAGAAAGAAAAGCCATTTCATTTTGGCTCACAAAGTCTTCAAGTCATTTTTACAGAAATCACTGATAAGACTTTATAAATAGAGTGCAAAAGAAGAAGAGGGCAGAAATCATCGTTCACAACCGGCACCAGTCTGTTTTTTAACCATAGTGTTAGAGAACGTGTGAGTTAAAAACAGTTCCCTGGTTATTCAGGGAAGTGATAGAAACTTAAATGAGATTTTGACGTAAAAAGTTTCTTCACATTCAGTGTGCTGCTCTCTGAGTCGACAGTCTTCATGTTCAGGAGGTATTCCATTACTTCAACGTACATTCAGTTGTTTCTAAAGCTTCTGTGGTTGGTTTTATAACTTGCAGGGTTGATACAAGGCACTATCCTGACAAAGAGCCTGATCAGAATAATTCTCTCCAGACTCCAGCTGGAACACACATGGAAATAAATACAGTTACAGACGTTTTCAGTGCAAATGTCTCGTCTACTGATCTCCAAAGATTCTCCTCAATGATCACGAGAACATACAATTCTTCCACAGTGTTTGTCCTTTTCCAGCAGGTACAAAGGAGGCTCCTGCTCCTTTTCCGTCTGAAGTTCCTGGATCTACTTTTTCCCAGGTGGACAATCTCTTAAATGGAGATTTAACACCCCGTCGTTGTGAAGTCCCACCAAGAATTCAAACTCAACTGGCATGACATGGACTCTTGTGGACTTGACGTTGTCGTAGTAATGGTTCGTCAGGGAGTAGAGTTCGAAGGGGTGACTGTCGAACGGCCAGAACCCGTACAGATGCACGGTGTTGCAGAGTTCAATTGCAAGACTCGCCATCATGATCCCAGTGCTGGGCCGCCCTCTTGGGAGACCATATGAACGCCAGAAGTTGACCATACTCAGTAAGTAGTCCGGGTTAAAGAAGATGGGCTTGATCGGGCTGCCAAAGTCTTCAACGGTATAAGACACTCGCATGGATAATGGAGTGTTAAAGCCGTAAGAGAAGGCGGGCAGGAGCAGGAGAGAGTCGCCGTAGGTTTTGAGATCTTCTACGAATTTGCGACGACTCTTCGTCAGACTCCCGTACCTGAAAATAAAAAGAAGCATGAGGTTAGGCAAAACCTTTTTTAGTTGAAGGTAGGTTAATTCTGCCTCTGTGCTCACTTTTTTATGAAGATGCTGGGATTGGCTGTCACGAGGCTGGTCTTTACGCCAACGTGCTTCTCAAAGCCATCTTTCAAGGGAGGTAGATTACACCTGAGCGACATCATGAAGATTTTTACATTAAAGAGATAGTTTCTTTCAGTCCACGTTTCTCAAATATGTTTCTCACCTGAAGACAAACTGAGCCGAGTCGATCATTTCTCCACAGCCGCTGTCGGCCAAGATCCCTCCATTCCCAACAACCGCACAGGTGTCCCATGTTTTATTCCCGAACGGTTGCACCTGGAGTTAAAACAGGGTGAAAACATCACAAACATACTAAAGGATGGAGGAATTATGGCTTTGATCTCCTCAATACTTTGACAAAGCAGCGTATCAACTTTTTGGTGATGCTTCCTGTGCATGAAAGGGATCTGAGTTGTATGTTTGCTTGATTTATATTCAGGAGATGAAATGCTTTATGAGCAAACTGATTAATGTTGGCAAATTAACAAATCCTGGTTTATGTTCCTGTTGCTTAAAGTCCACAGGAGTGTTTCCAAAGACTTTGAGCTCAGTAGTAGAAGCTGCAAATCAAAGTTCCCAAATTCATCCAAGGTGTTTTATTATTGAGATAAAAGGGAGTGATTAATATAAGACAAATAGGCAGCAGATGAAGTTAACAAACAGAAATACCTTTACAAAGCTGCTGAAAATCTCCTGATTCACCTTAAGCGTCCTCTTGTCCCCGTCATAGGTAATTTTTGTTCCCACTGGAGTGTTAATCTGTGTAACGATGGCTTTCTCCCAACCGTGACAGTTACTGTTCAGTTTATATCTGGGTAAAAGAAG
>RPOG01006195.1:5704-25777 GCA_008086565.1 Thalassoma bifasciatum | reverse complement strand
ATTCTTTCATGGACTCTTATAATCTCACTGATCCATGGAGGAAGCTGAATCCAGTAGCGAAACAATTCTCTTTTTTTTCACCTGTCCACAAAAGTTACTCAAGGATAGACTACTTTCTGATCAATAATAACCTCCTCCCGCATGTTACCTGCTCACAGTACCATAGTATTGTAGTGTCAGATCATTCTCCTATACAATTGGACATTCATTTTCCGGAGAACGTCCGTCCGCGGAGGACATGGCAGCTTGACCCCTCACTGTTGTTGTGCTCTGAATTTAAAACATTTGTTGATGGACAAATTCGCCTCTTTTTAGAAATTAATGACTGTCCGGAAGTATCTCGTCGCACCTTGTGGGAATCGCACAAGGCATACATTAGAGGCCAGATCATTTCATACACAGCACATAAAAACAAAGAACGCAATAAACGCCTTTTGGAAATTGAGCAATCTATAGCTGACATCGATAATAAATGCTCAGCACATTCTACATCAGACCTTCATAAAGAGCGCGATCTGTTACAAATGGAATACAATAATCTCACTACTCATAAGGTAGTAAGCACTCTGCTTAAAACTAAACAGAAATTCTATGAGCACAGTGAGAAAGCAGGTCGGATGCTCGCACATCAACTCCGACAGTCAACCAGCAATTCCCAAATCTCAGAGATTAACATTGGTCCGGGCGTAACCACATCCGACCCCAACCTTATAAACTCCCAATTTAAAGAGTATTACTCAAACCTTTATCTGTCAGATACGGGCACAAATTCAGCTAAATTGCAATCCTTTCTGGACTCTCTAGATGTTCCCACTCTTAATTCAGACATCCAATCCTCCCTTGATCAACCACTCACTACCAATGAGATCNACAATTCAAAGTATTCCATCGGTTACATTACTCCAACGATAGGCTAGCTAAAATATACTCGGCTGTTCTCCCTATCTGTCCCAGGTGTAGCAACCAAGTGTCACTGGGCCATATGTTCTGGTCATGTCCCTCCTTAACTGATTTCTGGTCCCCCATTTTCGATTGTCTATCAGTTCTGTGCAACACACCCCTCAAACCCAATCCACTTACTGCTGTATTTGGGGCCATTCCCTCAGAGATGTGTACCACTAATACGCAGAACAGAGCAATAGCATTCTGTAGCCTTATAGCGCGCAGAGTGATTTTAATGAATTGGAAGTCTAACAAATGCCCGCCCTTCAGGAGATGGATTCAGGAGGTTCTAAGGAATGAAGTCAATCTTTCCTATTCCGTATGTGACTTACCGTGACCTCTGTGTATATTGTCTCACACCAGAGAGAAATAACTCATACATTTCTTCAATATTAGAGATTGGTTAGTACATTAAAACCACGAAACAGAACAGTTGGACAGACTGATCGGGTAGCTACAATGTGAATCCTTCACGACCTAGAAATAAAAACCTTTTTTTTTTTTTTTTTTTTTTTTTTTTTTTTTTTTTTTTTTTTTTTTTTTTTTTTTTTTTTTTTTTTTTTTTTTTTTTTTTTTTTTTTTTTTTTTTTTTTTTTTTTTTTTTTTTTTTTTTTTTTTTTTTTAAATTAATTTTAGATTTTTGATTTTTCGATTTATTGATCTTTTCATTATTATTATTATTTATTTATTTATATCTATGGTTTTTTTGTACTCTTGGTCCCTGGGGAATGTATGTGGGGAGGGAGGGGTAGGGGTTCTAGCACAGGCTCCTGTTCATACGAATTGTTTTTGTTATTTGTGTGTATGTTTGTATATATGTAGGTATGTATGTTATCCTCTGTTCTTATAACTGTAAAAACCTTAAATAAAGTTGTTAAAAAATATATATATATATATTTATATGTTCCTGTTAGTTTTTCTCTGTGAAATCATTGGCAAGTATCTCTTAAGTGTCTGTGGTGATTTATACATTATCATTTTGTGGGTGTCTTTTTTATTTACAATAATTCCACGTTATTACATTCTAGTGATCATGTATTTAGTATTTTTGGCATCTGATTTTAGATTTTAAGACAAAAAAATACTAAAAAATTGCAAATAAATCCATAAAATAAAAAAGCTTATCACATTCTACTTGTCAACTACTTGTTGTTCACTTAAGCTTATTTTTTGATGGTTTAAATAAATGAATAAGTGAATGAAGTAATGGATTTACCTGGTCGCACCAACTGACGAGGATCAGTTGCGCCACCTGACCACATCAGAAATGACAGCAAATAAGATGAATAATTTTTTTTTTTTTCATTTCAAATATGGAAAAATGTTTAATTTAGGTCTTCATTGAAGTAAAGTGATTTTTGAGACATTGGGTAATGATAAACAAATAATGAACAAAATAGAGCTGTATAAATGAGTAGTTTATATAATATTTACATATATACCATATACTAAATCATTATTATGTAAAAGCTTTTAAAATATGACTTTTTTGCTAATACAAATATATAAATACTTTCAAGAAATGTAACTAATATTGGCTTTAAATACCTTTACTTCTCTCATGTAGTGACATTCCTGCAGTTGTGCCACCTGACATTTCAATTAATTTCCACAGAAAAAGGCATCTGCTTGGACAACTGTAGTAGCATAAACCATTGTTATAAAGAAAATTTGCATCATTTTTGAGTAAGATAAATAATTTTATGTTTAAATAACATTTCACCAGTGTTATATTGGTTGTACCACCTGACATGGAAATTGTACCAGTCACCAATGAGCTGAAAAAATCTATTGTTATGAATATTTGCAAGAAATCTACGAACTTTTCCACTTGGTCACAAATGTGAGTTGGGGTCCTCTGGCTGATGCAGTTTCCTGTTTCCTATTACGTCCTCTTCATTTTAAACTAAAAGTCCAATTTTACGGTTGCACCACCCTGACATTTGACAAGATGGAAATTGTGGGACAAAAGTTTTTTAAATTTCTCAACACCTTTAAAATTATTTTTATTTCCAAAAAAATTTCTTATTTGAAAAATTTCAAGCATAAAATAATGCCTCTTTATATATTATTTAAATTTACAATCATTGACTTTCAATTTTTTTAGTTTAATTACTGTGTGCACTTGTCAGGACAGTTGCACCACCTGACGTTTTGGGGGTTTGAGGTGCCAAAACACAAAATAATATGTGTCATTTGAATAGTCTTGAGATTTATTCAAATGATACACGTTTCATAGATTACAGAAGTACATGTTATAAAATACATAATTTGTGATGCAAGGAAATATTGCACTCGAACACGAAAATATGCACGTCATGTCATTGACCCAAATATTTACTAAATCATGACACAGCAGATGTGATTGTGTTCAGTTAAAGGCAGCAAGTCGCCCCGTCACAGCCTGATAAAGGTTTCTACCAAGAACTCTGAGTGAAGTGAACAATTGTCACATTGGGCCTCATTCACTAATAAATGTGTAGAAATGTTTTTACTCTGCACAGAAAATAAGTACATCCACAAAATCACAGTTGGATTCATGTCACGTGTGAAGCAGCCAATTTGATTCTCAGCACCTTGAGTTTATTAGTGAATCAGAATAATTCTGAAGTGACAGGCGCCTGTAACCTGCAGTCAGTGTACGACCACACCCCAATTCATCTATAGAAGGACATCTAGACTTCTATCTATAGATATGTTTACAATCTATTGGGGTCACTCCCTTTTAGACTGTATCCTCCTTACAGTTATCATATATCATTCATGACAAACACCTGCATTAACCTGTGGATTACAAATGTGTGTATGTGATAATGTTTAGAAATAAAAATGTTTATGATGAGTGGTTCTATTTGTTTCCAGTGTTTACACAACAGGTTTGTTTTGCATAAAGTCAATAACAAGTATTACTCATTTCTGATTCAGAGCAGTTCTTTTATTACACAAATGACATTTACAGTGAAAACTTTTCTTGTATTTTTTTTTTCATTTGACCTTTACTTAGACTGGAAGAGACTTGTTAAGATTAAAAATNATCAGACACAGCTGAAGGCTTTATTCTTTGTTAGCTGACAGTCTGCTGTTTGATCATCAGGAGTCAAACTGATTCCACACTTACACTTCTTCACACCAGGTTTTAACCTCTGCTGTCCACCATGGTCCACCCTGGAGGAAGAAACACAGTCAGAATGATTTTCTGTCCAACATGAGTCCTAACTGCTGTTCAACATGAAGCAGTGATCCTCAGTTTGTCTCTGTGACAGAGAAACAGGCTGAAACTCATCTGAGACAACTGTCTCCATCACTCTCTGACTTTTTCTGACACTGTTGATCCTCAGAGAAACAGAAGAAGAAAAAGAGTCAAAAAGCAAAGGCTGCCTGTTGCTCTATCCTACAACATAGAGACTTCATTTGATCCTTTAAAGGAGAAACTCATTTCTTCTTTTACAGATCCAGACTGCAGGATAAAAAGCTGATTCTAAACAGACTTGAAATCTGATCTTTGTCTGCAGATAGAGATATGAAGTAGTGGACTCTCTGATTCTTTTTCACATGAATGAAGATGAAATGAAAGCTCTCTATGATCTGATGGGACTGTATGAGGCTCTTCTTGGATAACTCAGAGGAGAGGGCGTAGCAGCATCACACCTGGAACAGCAGGTGGTAAGTGACGTCAAACCCTACTTGTCCTTCATCTCGTTTCAGTCAGTAGAGGACTTTGTCGGGGAGTCGAACAAACCTCGAGAGCACAGAGTCTGGAAGAGTCTTTGTTTGACCTGTGGACATGGATGAAGGACTTTGGATCCATAAAGTCCAGATTCTGCTCCTCATGTCCTCTTTGCTGACATGGACTGAGTCACTTCTGTTAGAAATTACCCAGTTCTTTAGACGATCACCTCCCAAGAATCACGTGAAGAAGAACAGTTCCTCAGTTCAGCATTTATTCAGGTCACAGATAAAGTTTACAGCGCTGGTCTCTCCCCAAAGAGTGAGCCCCGATCTCCAGGGATATTGGACATTTATAGCATTCATTGGCTACGCCTAAACAGAGGTTGAGTTACCTAAACACCCGTATATTATTGGCCATTAATTATGACTGACACGGCTGTCTCAACCCACAGCTGGCGTCAGACTTTAGAGGCATGTACTATCAAAGTGTATGAGTGTTGGTAGAGCATGTAACTATGTGAAGGTTCTGACAGGTCACACACCAAAGCTGGAGCCACAGCTATCATATCATCCTTGAGGATGATTGAGATGTCTAACTGACTGTGTAACACTAAACAAAATACTCAGCTATCTGTCTACAATTCATATCAACCTTGTGAATAATTAAGATGCCTAACATGCAGTGTAAGACTAAGTAAAATGCTCAGCTGAACTTGCAAGGTCTATCTAAGAGAAGATAAATCAAAGAATAATACAACAATCCCTCTCTTGACATAATAAAAATTATGTCAACAAAAGATCAAAAAGTGATAATCCCTCTCTTGACATAATGAAAATTATGTCAACAAAAGTGAGTAAGGATAATGTTTGGCACATGTCTGCCCTCCAGCCACAGATCCAAGAGTCTTGTACCTGGGCCCCCAAACCAGGACATTCATCAGGAAACTGGGTTGGGAACAGAGATGCTAAACCCTATATTTGATGCAAATGTGTAAGCAGTTCTTCATTGCACTTAACAGCAGCAAGCATTCTTCATTGCACAGTGCGAGTGGAAATTTCTAAACCATTGAAGTGTCTTGTCAAGAAAAACAAATTTAACTATGCCTTTTCTAGATAAACATGATAATGATAAACATGAAATCTATGAAACCTAAACAAGTCTAATATGATTTAACTCCAAATAAGCTCACCTAAAAGTCTCATGCTCCTAAGTGTGGTGCAAGAAAAGATAGAGAAGAGGAAAGCACCTATATATGGTTATGTAGTATCATTAGCATGATCAGTGTATTTACAGGGGGCAGGGGAGAAAATATGGTATTCAGGATCTTCTTCTTCTTTGTCTCCAATACCCTGTTGAAAGAATAGTTTCTGAGGCGTTAGTTGATGAGGTGGTGGTGTCTGGATTTTATCTTTAAGAACAGTGGTGATACTTCTAAGGCACAGGTGTCTTGGGCACTAAAGATTGTCGACACCTTAGTTCTAAGCAAATATTTCCGGAAGTGCTCACAGGCCATCTATTGCCTTGGTGAACGAGCCATGTACAACAACATTATTGTATGATTTGGAATGAATACACACCAATTTTATTGCAACACTAAGCAGACACCACCTTTTTTACCAAATAAGAAAATTGGTTGGGTTCTTTGTAATAGAGTAACATTTTGAGCCTCCCATCATAAAAAGGGGGAGCTATCAATATGCCAATTGTCACTAAGAATGTAGTGGCAGCTCTGAGGCCACATCCTATGTTAGTTTCCTTTTTCTCACTTCCTATGAGGTCTTTTTAGTCCACAGCCGGCTGTTCAGTCAGATTCAGAGTCAGATGCCATGTCTCTCAGGTCAGTCTCAACATGGCCAAGAGTTCTTTCAGTCGGTCTGTTGTGATCGTATAGTGCATTTCGTATATCCAATTGATTTTCTCATCAGTCATTTTCAACATGTTGGTTACCCTTAAATTTATAGATTTAATTCATGGCCAAGAAAAAATCAAGCTGTTTTAGGGCAGTACAACCAATGCCCCATCTTTGCATAATTGAATAGTGTAAACCTATAGCTTTAGCCCAACAATTTCTTCGACCCAACAATTTCAAGTTTGTCAATCCATTCTCAAAAACACTGTATTCCCCCAAGAAAGAAACTTACAAAAGCAGAGTCACTCTAAGTGATAACAGCAGTAGCATAAAGAACCCACAAGCAGAGGAACATAGAGGGAGGCAGGAGTTGGGGGCCAAGCATTAGAGTCACACACACACACACACACACACACACACAGAATGTATCAAAAAACAAAAATAATTCTTGTCTGTTTTATTTTGATAGACTTCATCCTTGAGTTTTACTTTTGTCAACTGAGCCTTAATTTCTCGGAGTTCCTTTTCTTCCTTTTGCTATTTTCTTGTGTCATTAAGAGGTGCACCTTAACATATTCCTTGCAATTTACCTTGTTAACTCCATTTAACTCCTTACTCTCTTTTCCTTCTCTCCTTCATAATATCTTCCCTTTTCTCTCAATTTCACTCGTTTCTGTCTACCATGTCACTCTACTTTAACTTCTTCCTCCTTGCTATTTTAATGCTTTTTCAGTCAACTCTGTCCCTCTGCACTTCCTCATTTCTCCTTTATTCTTTCTTTCACCACTTTTCTATCTCCTTCTTCTCCTCTAATTACAGGTTTCTAGCTTTGACTTACTGATTCAATCAAACATATTCAATGTTTTCATATTTTGAGCTTTTTTTCAACGATTTCCAGGAATTTTATTTCATAGAGTTACCTTTATTTAGGAATTTTCATATTCATATCCCACATATTCCACTCAGCCTTCTTTCATTTCCTTCAGCTTTGGCATTTCAATGCACTTACTGTAAGGAAATGCAACTTTGCAAAATATGTGATTCCATAACCAAGGGTAAAGATGCATAATTATAGGTTCAAAATCAAATACACGGAGGTAAAACCTCAAAATAAGATTTAAAAAATAGGAAACTATAAACCACACTCTTCATTTATCCAAAAAGAAAATATTAAAAGACCCCCCGAAAGAAAAACAAATACCAAAAAACACTAAAACACTAAACTAGTGCCTTTAAATACTCAACCACAGATTTCTCAATAGTACCGGTGCCTTTAAATAGTCAACCACGGATTTCAACAGTACCGGTGCCTTTAAATAGTCAACCACGGATTTACACTGTACCGGTGCCTTTAAATAGTCAACGACGGATTTACACTGTACCGGTGCCTTTAAATAGTCAACGACGGATTTCTCTAACCAACTTTATATGTGACCAAACAATGCGTCTATATCAGTCCAAAATGTAAAATCAACAGTTCAAATTACCAAATCTATTTAACAATTGTAGTCGATTCTCTCAGACAATTCTATAAATTTGATTCAAGCCAATGTGCAGAAAGTTCAGATATCAATAGGTCTCTGCTCACCTTTTTCTTGAGGCCTCCTGAATTGTCTGAAAAATCAAGCTACAATTCTTCCCTCCATGTCCAAATGCACGGACTTTGAGAGAATGTCGTTCCAAGGGTCACGGCACCAATTGTTAGAAATTACCCAGTTCTTTAGACGATCACCTCCCAAGAATCACGTGAAGAAGAACAGTTCCTCAGTTCAGCATTTATTCAGGTCANACGGATTTCTCTAACCAACTTTATATGTGACCAAACAATGCGTCTATATCAATACCAAAATGTAAAATCAACAGTTCAAATTACCAAATCTATTTAACAATTGTAGTCGATTCTCTCAGACAATTCTATAAATTTGATTCAAGCCAATGTGCAGAAAGTTCAGATATCAATAGGTCTCTGCTCACCTTTTTCTTGAGGCCTCCTGAATTGTCTGAAAAATCAAGCTACAATTCTTCCCTCCATGTCCAAATGCACGGACTTTGAGAGAATGTCGTTCCAAGGGTCACGGCACCAATTGTTAGAAATTACCCAGTTCTTTAGACGATCACCTCCCAAGAATCACGTGAAGAAGAACAGTTCCTCAGTTCAGCATTTATTCAGGTCACAGATAAAGTTTACAGCGCTGGTCTCTCCCCAAAGAGTGAGCCCCGATCTCCGGGGATATTGGACATTTATANCAGTTCAAATTACCAAATCTATTTAACAATTGTAGTCGATTCTCTCAGACAATTCTATAAATTTGATTCAAGCCAATGTGCAGAAAGTTCAGATATCAATAGGTCTCTGCTCACCTTTTTCTTGAGGCCTCCTGAATTGTCTGAAAAATCAAGCTACAATTCTTCCCTCCATGTCCAAATGCACGGACTTTGAGAGAATGTCGTTCCAAGGGTCACGGCACCAATTGTTAGAAATTACCCAGTTCTTTAGACGATCACCTCCCAAGAATCACGTGAAGAAGAACAGTTCCTCAGTTCAGCATTTATTCAGGTCACAGATAAAGTTTACAGCGCTGGTCTCTCCCCAAAGAGTGAGCCCCGATATCCGGGGATATTGGACATTTATAACATTCATTGGCTACGCCTAAACAGAGGTTGAGTTACCTAAACACCCGTATATTATTGGCCATTAATTATGACTGACACGGCTGTCTCAACCCACAGCTGGCGTCAGACTTTAGAGGCATGTACTATCAAAGTGTATGAGTGTTGGTAGAGCATGTAACTATGTGAAGGTTCTGACAGGTCACACACCAAAGCTGGAGCCACAGCTATCATATCATCCTTGAGGATGATTGAGATGTCTAACTGACTGTGTAACACTAAACAAAATACTCAGCTATCTGTCTACAATTCATATCAACCTTGTGAATAATTAAGATGCCTAACATGCAGTGTAAGACTAAGTAAAATGCTCAGCTGAACTTGCAAGGTCTATCTAAGAGAAGATAAATCAAAGAATAATACAACACTTCCTGATTCAGGACAAATCACTTTTCTTCAAGAAACATGAAAAAGCAGATTTCTTTGCTGAAATGAGATGTTTTCTTTTGCTCATTCAGTCTCCATCACTCTTGTTGTCTGGTTTTACCTCAGTGTATCCAGTCTGCAGAGTGGATCCTCCAGTCCAGCAGACAGCAGCTTCACTCCTGAGTCTCCTGGATGATTGTAGCTCAGGTCCAGTTCTCTCAGGTGGGAGGGGTTGGACCTCAAAGCTGAGGCCAGAGAAGCACAGCCTCTCTCTGTGATCAGACATCCTGACAGACTGGAGTTAGAGAAAGAAATGGTGCAATAAGAAAAGTGAACTGATGATGACTTTTTTCTAAACAGATAACCTGAAACAGAATGAAGAGAAAACCTGAGAGTTTCCACTTCCCAGTTTCCTGACCTCTCCTTACTGATGATCTGAGAAACTTTAGAGTCATGCTGAGTTTAGTGTTTTGAAGTCACTTCCACTCATTGGATTCTTCTCCCTGACAGAGTCAGAGTTTAGTTGCAGCTTCATACTGACCTGAGAGTTTCCAGTTTCCAGTGAGGACTCTTCAGTCCAGCAGACAGCAGCTCCACTCCTGAATCCTGCAGGTCATTGTGACTCAGGTCCAGCTCTCTCAGACTGGAGGACTGTGAGCTGAGGACTGAGGACAGAGCTTCACAGCTTCTCTCTGACAGATTACATCCAGAAAATCTGAAAACGTGCAAATATCTGCTTTACATGCTGTTGGCTGTGTAATAATTGCAGGACATACATTTTCACGATACTTTATAAATCACACCTGTGGTTGTCTTGTTGTCAGTGACGTGGTGTGGGGGATTTTTTGAGGGAGTCAAGTGAGACAAAACCTCTTATCTATCTACTTTTCTGAGGGTGGGGGACAGGAGAGAGTATGTAGCAGCTTTTAGCTGAGCTTTTAGAACACCTCATTTTTACCAGGACTTACACACTTCTGTTATGAGACTGACAGACACATGTGCGTGCTCTCTCTCCCTCTCTCTTTCACTCACTTCTAAGCGCACACGTGTGGTCCTCCTAAACAACTTATTAACTTCTGAATTTTTTTTTTATATTTGCCCCCCCCCCAACCACATGCACAACCAGTCACTTAAAGCTCATTATAGATTCAATAGTGAAAAAAAGACGCATTCATTCACAAACTCAGTCAGGAAACATTTCAGTTTTTTGTTCAATCATTTCTATACATTTCCATACAAAACCAGGCCAAGTGCTCATTATACAACATGATCAAAGAGACAACAACAAAACGACCCAGAGCCAGCAGCTGTGAACAATCACAGTCACATCTGCTCAGGTAACCTGACCTTCTCCAGGTGCTGTCCATGGTGCTGATTTTCAGCGTCAACAACCGCATTGAAACAACAATTTAAGTGGACTGACACATGCAACTTAATCCAGGCAACCAAGATACAATTAGCAACATAACTACATCAGAAAAATAACCCACAGAGCTACATGGTAGTTCAGTAAAGAGTAAAGCTGCACAGAGAGAAGCTGTGTATTTTATTCACTCTGTGAGAAAAGGAAGGAAGTGGTTAATAACCATGTCATAGAATTTCCCTCTGACCTTTAGGTTCTCTGAAACTACAGAGTCAACTGATATCTCAGCTAAGCTAACAGGTCTGTCCTGTCCACAGGTGTTCCTCAGAGAAGTTTTTCTCCTTTTTAGACAGGAAAATGAGCGCTCTGCTGATGTGCTGGTGTCTGCTATCGTGAACAGAACCTGCAGCAGTTTGTAGACTTGGGAGCGTGTGCCCTGTAGTTCATCCTCAGTAAGAAGCTGGAGCAGCTCTCCTGGTGAGCTTACAGAGAGAGACAAAGGATGTGTGCTCCAGTACCTGAAAAAACTCTTCCATATCTGCAAATCTCTGGGTCATGTGTAATGCTATACTGTTGACAATCTGGAAGTAAAGAGGTCAGAAAGATTCAACAGTGTCTTCGTCTCCTTCTTGGTGATGGTGAACCCTTTGCTCCAGGTCCTCCCTGTGGTGATGTTAACATCAGGACACAGGTTCTCCGACTGCCTTGACTGCTTCATTCTAAAAGCCAGTGAACGTCTCATCTGTTCTCGGGGCTTTGAGAGCGCTGATCGTGCTCTTGATGTGATCCTGGCATTTTCTGATGTCCACTGTCTTACTTTGCAGAAGCTGAAAGAGCGGTTCTAAGAGGACAGAAATGGACAGAAAAACCCTGAGCAGGAAGGTGAAGTCAAAATCCTCAAGTTTTTGTTTCAAGGCCGCGCTCTGTGTGATGGTCTCCTCGTCCCATCCTGGCTCTGCCATTCTCCTGTCAAAAGCCACACAGAGTGACGTGCGTCCTTGGTGGATGGCACGTACCACACAGCTTTTGAAGTTCCAGCTCACAGCAGAACCCCCTGGTACACACACAGCCTGATCCACCTCACACAGTAACGCTGATTTCTTAAACCAAGGTGAGAAAAGATCGTGAAAGGCACCAAGATGAACAGAAAAAAGTTTGGCTGCTTGAATGGTCTTTGTGCCTCGTGCTANGCGCTGATCGTGCTCTTGATGTGATCCTGGCATTTTCTGATGTCCACCGTCTTACTTTGCAGAAGCTGAAAGAGCGGTTCTAAGAGGACAGAAATGGACAGAAAAACCCTGAGCAGGAAGGTGAAGTCAAAATCCTCAAGTTTTTGCTTCAAGGCCGCGCTCTGTGTGATGGTCTCCTTGTCCCATCCTGGCTCTGCCATTCTCCTGTCAAAAGCCACACAGAGTGACGTGCGTCCTTGGTGGATGGCACGTACCACACAGCTTTTGAAGTTCCAGCTCACAGCAGAACCCCCTGGTACACACACAGCCTGATCCACCTCACACAGTAACGCTGATTTCTTAAACCAAGGTGAGAAAAGATCGTGAAAGGCACCAAGATGAACAGAAAACAGTTTGGCTGCTTGAATGGTCTTTGTGCCTCGTGCTAACACTGAATTTAGCTCATGAGCGTAACAATGGATGAATAACACATGGGGGCAGTGTGTTTTCACTAAAGCCTGCACGCCACCGTGCTGTCCACTCATGCAGCTCGCTCCCTCCTTCTCCTGACAGATGAGTTTGTTTGTGGGACTGTTGTCCCCAAAGGCTCTCATCACAACTGATGCTATGACTTTTGCATCTCTGTCTGAGCTGACATGAAAAAAGCTGAGAAAAGGTTCTCACACTCTGCCTTTCTCATCAACATATCTGATTATGACAGTGAGTTGGCACTTGTTGGAAATGTCTGACGTGTCGTCCACTTGTTCAGCAATGAAAGGGGACGTGTTTGTTTCTGTCTCAGTCTCATCCTGGATAACACAAAGCTTTCAATGATGTCATTCTGTGTGGTGTTTGAAATACCACTGAAGACTGTTGATGATCCCAAGTGCTCTGTAAGTGTAGTATCAAACTCTGAAAATGTACCAGCTCCACAAAGTTTTCCCGGTTTACGCTGCCAGCGGCCTCATTGTGTCCCCTAAAGGCTTCTTCTTGGCAGACAAGGAACAAGGCTGCAACAATAAGTCTCATCAGAATATCCTGGTTCCTCTTTACCTGCTCATTGTGCTTCTTTGTGCTGATGCTTCTTTCCAAATCCAGAGCCTGGTCAATCCTGACGTGTCTGAAAAGCTTCAGTTTCACAGTCTCTGTGACTTTTTCATTTACCGTGCCTCTCAGTTGCCTGGGACAGGTTGGCAGGGTTGTTGGATCCTGTAGTGACTCAGGGATTGTTCAATGAGCAGGAATCCTTGTCAAAAAGGAGACAGGGCCAACAAAACAGCTGTTGAAGTTCAGCACCACCAGCTGGCCACTCTGTGCTGACATATTTCTCTTCATTAAAAGTCTCTAAACCTTTCTTTCTCTCTGTTCGTAGCTCTAGCTTTGGCGTTGTCCTTTTATCAGCTTTAATTTTAAGTTGTTGCTCTAATGGCATTTTAGTAAAATAATTTTTTATTAAATACTCTAAATCACCCTCCATCAGGGGTGGACTGGCCATCAGGAGTACCAGGAGTTTTACCGGTGGGCCGACTGAGAATGGGCCGATTGACGGGCGCTTATTTATTTATTTATTTATTTGTTTGTTTATTTATCTATTTATTTGTTTTTCAAAATGATTTATTGGTGCACCTTGCCCTGATAACTTCAGTAACTCTATGTCTTCAGCTGTCTATGATCTACGTGACATACACAGCAAACACATTTTGGTGTGTGGCAACTCAGTCTAGTTATTTGAAGTATTGGAAAACAAATGTACCAAACAGATTAGTTAGTCGCTTTTTTTAATCACTCAAGTTTTATTTTATTATTTCATCACAGGATTCCACATTACAGATCTACAAGCTTAACTTAAATGTTAAAATGTGATGAGTTCAAGCAGATAAATCTGCCATTTCCTCAGTTTCTTATCATTTCTTTTCTACCTATAATAACACTCCTCCAACCATGTCACCAGTTAAAGTGTTAACAGTGTCAACACGCACCTTTTATACTGCCCACCACTGTCCATTTTTATGAGATTTTATTATAAGGACAGTGATCTAGCAACTAAAATAAAATTTATGCTTAATATTTGAATATTCCAATAGAATTAGTAAAACTGATTAGATTTTATTACAATAAAACATCTGCATAGTCTCTACATTATGCAGAGCTGTGCTGTCCATTCTAAATACAAATGTAAGAGTTTGTCCATTTTTTACAGATCAGTATACTATTGTTTTCCATACTTTAGCCAACTAGTCAAAGTGCTGATTGTATACACACTCATTTTTTTTTAGATCTTATTAAGTTATTTAGTATTTAGTTTTCTGCTGCGAGGATGCTTCCATCAGAAAGTGGCTGATCATAAAGTGAAGAACCTCAGACACTGTTTTGCTTTCTTTGCATCAGCATAGTGGTATTGTAACAGACTTGTGTGTTTGTATGTACATCAATGGGGAGAGTAAGCATAGTACCTGCCAAACGTAGTGGGCCAGTCTGAACCAAAAAGTCAAGAGCCAAAATTTTGTTCCAGTCCACCCCTGCCCTCCATGACTGCACACCATTTTTTTTTCCAATAAGAAAATACAAACTTTGTAATCTCCCACTATTTCATTCATTACAGTGACGTTGATACAATGTTGTGATTTAATTGGTGTAAAAATTAAAGCCAAGGGGTACCTTCCTGACTAATCACAGATTGTTAGTGTCATAACGGTAGACTCACCTGATTGGTTAATCATTCTTATTTCTCTCCAAGAGACAGAAACTTAGCCGAGCCTCCTCTTTGCTGACATGAAGCGAGAAGTATCGAATTTCACTGTTTATCACCACATAACATTCAGAGGGGCCCACTTTTGTTCATTGTTAAATGCTCAATCAGAGGAGAAAAATTAGAAAGAGATGAAAGTTGTTTTTTTTTATATGACTACTACAGTCTGAAAAAAACAAGGAAGCCTGGCTTCACTTGGCCTCTGGGAGAAAACACCACTGTTTTTGATGAGACAGCCTCCATAAAGAGGCTGTTACTTCCCTGACCTCTCCTTACTGATGATCTGAGAAACTTTAGAGTCATGCTGAGTTTAGTGTTTTGAAGTCACTTCCACTCATTGGATTCTTCTCCCTGACAGAGTCAGAGTTTAGTTGCAGCTTCATACTGACCTGAGAGTTTCCAGTTTACAGTGAGGACTCTTCAGTCCAGCAGACAGCAGCTCCACTCCTGAATCCTGCAGGTCATTGTGACTCAGGTCCAGCTCTCTCAGACTGGAGGACTGTGAGCTGAGGACTGAGGACAGAGCTTCACAGCTTCTGCCTGACAGATTACATCCAGAAAATCTGAAAATATATGAAAATATTTATTCAATGCACTGTTACCACTGAGAAGAATGCAAGCCTTGCTCCTCTTTTCTATAATCTTCTCTGCATCTTTTTTTGGTCTGAACATTTTTTTAAGAACTCAGTTTTCATAAATACTGACTTCCCTGAGCCATTTGAACCAATAATTAAGACACTTCATCTCAGTGGTTATGAACCTTTGTCAGCCCAAGATCTCTGAGCTCAACCTGTATAAAAAAGCAAGATCTATTTTTAAGCTCACAGAATGTATTTCTAACTTTCCATGAGGCCTGTTCATGAATTACAGTGAAGTGTTTGAATAATTTTTGAATGAAACCCTCAATGAATTCAAACACAAAAGGTACGAGGCCTGTGCTCCTTTGATAAAAAAAAGATTATGTTAACACAACAAGAGGAAAACAACCAACTCACTCAAAGTGGTCGGATCATATTTAGGTTTTTAAGCTGTTTTCCAAATCCTCTGAAACTTCATGGACATTGTAACTTGACCCTTCACATTTTGAAAGAGTTGAACTGTATGAAATACACTTTTAATCGGTGTCATTAAGTTCCTGCAGTCAACATCAGTTAGATGTCAAATCTACAGCAGCGTCACTTCAAAACACAGAGTGTCAGACACAGAAGTTGCTGAGATGGTTGTGACTGAATTATGTCTGTGAGGACTTTGTAGTTTGGCTCATAGCCATGAACAGAGAGTGTGAAACAGTCAGTGAGGAGCCTGTCAGTAAAAAAGCTCCTGTGCTTCGGTTTTATGGTCATTAATGAAAATGCCATTTCCCAGAGAAACGTGGACCTGAAGTTGACATTAACTCTTTGAGAACAAGTACCGAGGAGGAAACGTTTCTCTTTTCTGATAAGTCAAATGACATCGTCGTGCCACTGCCGCATAAGAATGTGAGAAACATTTCTACCAGGTGTGATAATTTTTTTTAAGTTTTACTACCTCCCATCTGGAATGCACAGAGATTTTGACCTAAACTGCAGCCAGCCACCAGGGGGAGCAGTTTCTGAGGAGACCTCAGTTAGAGCAGACTGTCATGACGTCCACTGATCAAACAGTCTATTGTCATCACACAAAGATCACCATGGTAACCGTGTGATGAACAATTCTCTGTGGCCAGAGAATGAGAAAAATTAATGTTGTAAATGATGTAAACAAAAGCAAACTACTTCTTCTCTAGTTTAGTGCTTTCGTGGATGTGTTTGGAAAAATCACTTCCTGCAGTTTGGGAACAGACACAAGAATGTATATGTACATGCAGACAGCCTAAGTCACCCGTGTGATTCACACCACTGTCTCATGTCCACTGTGTGCCCTCCTCACCCGTGGTTACATTACATCCAACTCTAGAAAAACGCCAACTTTCCTACAAATGTTGTATTTTACTGTGATTTAAAACATAAGCATACCATTATGGGTCTTTGTGTTTTCGCTTCAATTTTACCAGACCAGAATGCATTGCTGACTACAGTATAAAACAGTATTTCATAAAAACAGTAGATTACTGCTGAAAAGTGGCTGTAAATGAACAGCACATGTTTAGAGTGTCGATGAATGTTCAGTCTCACAGGATCTTCATTCGGATTAAAAGATGATGAAGATCCTATGAGACAGAAACAACCTAAGTGAAGCAAATTATCTTTGAAATACAAGACAGTGGACAAGATCGTTGCATTTCTGCAATGTTTCATGCAGATGACCTTTGAAATAACAATTCTATAAAGTGTATTGTTTACAGTACTATAATATCAATCTGTTTGGCGTCATCTACGCTGAGCTGTTGAGTTGCTGACCAACATGCAGTCGCTGGTTGAAAAGACACTGCAGAAGACCTGATTTCCCAGCAGGCACTGTGACATCAATGTAATGTTGAAGGTTGGTCAAGATTTTGATTAATGTGATAAAGAGCCTACAGAAGCTTTGACTTCCTTATGGCTGTAAAAACGTCCAACCAAAGGATCAATCTCACATCCAATTACTGCATCATTCTCCTGGAGGCTCTTTATCATGGTTGTCAAAATCTGGACCAACCTTCAACATCACATTGATGTCACACCTGCTGAGTCATGTGATCTGATGTTTCTTCAAGGCAGTATGTGTGGTGGGGAAGAGAGATACTAGACAAGATGTAGAGATAAGATAAGACTGTGCAGCTGTGCTCAAATATGTATATCCCAGCAGAATTTATGATTTCTTTGCTATTTTTCAGAGAATATGAATGATAAGAACTTTTCTGTCACTCGTGGTTAGTGGTTGGGTGAAGACATTTACAAAAAAAACTGATACTCTTTTTAAATCACAATGACAACAGAAACTTCCAGACTGAGCCTGATCAAAAGTTTAAATTCCTTGACGATTTTGGCCTGATGGCCTGAAAAAGGTGCAACATGAATCAATTGTGGAACACGGTATGATCAAAAAGTTAGGTCAGCTATGATGCTACAGAGATCAAAGTGAGCATCAATCCAAAATAGGGAGAAAACAAAGTGGAAGCCACCCCCACAGAAAACAAAATGGCTGCCACCATGAGGTGTACACAAAGAAACGAGCAAAATGATCAAACTCAGCAGAATCTAAAAACAGTAACATGGTGACTGACACAAAAGTGGAGAGCAGTCACCATGTTACAAAATGGATCCACACAAGTAGCTGCAACTACAAAGTGGCTGCTTTTCACTAACAGCTACAGGAATTATCCTAAACAAAAGGACTGTTTCTACCACAGAATAAAATGATCACCTACAAGTCGTCTTCTCTTCCTTCTTTAAGAATTCTCCTTGTGTGGTAAAGAGATTGGGGGGGGGGGGGTGAGCATTACAAAGTTTCCTAAAGAGGGAAAAGAGCAACTTGGTCTGATCGAGACGTTATTCTGTATTTATTTTTCTTCTGCTTTTAGGAGCTACAGGTGAAACACCAAAGATCTACTGGTCTATCTAATGTGAATCCAATTCATTACCACACCTGAAAAAAAGTCTAAATCTGACCTCAGAACTGTCAGACTCAATGTGGCTTCTGCTTTTCATATTGGCAGAAAGAAAATGTGGGTCACATCTGAGCAAAAATATCAGTCACTTAAAACTGCAGTATGAACAGTCTGAGAGTGTAATTGCAGCTTCATACTGGCCTGAGAGTTTCCACTTCCCAGTTTCCTGACCTCTCCTTACTGATGATCTGAGAAACTTTAGAGTCATGCTGAGTTTAGTGTTTTGAAGTCACTTCCACTCATTGGATTCTTCTCCCTGACAGAGTCAGAGTTTAGTTGCAGCTTCATACTGACCTGAGAGTTTCCAGTTTACAGTGAGGACTCTTCAGTCCAGCAGACAGCAGCTCCACTCCTGAATCCTTCAGGTGGTTGTTACTCAGGTCCAGCTCTCTCAGACTGGAGGACTGTGAGCTGAGGACTGAGGACAGAGCTTCACAGCTTCTCTCTGACAGATTACATCCANTTTTCTAAACATATAACCTGAAACAGAATGAAGAGAAAACCTGAGAGTTTCCACTTCACAGTTTCCTGACCTCTCCTTACTGATGATCTGAGAAACTTTAGAGTCATGCTGAGTTTAGTGTTTTGAAGTCACTTCCACTCATTGGATTCTTCTCCCTGACAGAGTCAGAGTTTAGTTGCAGCTTCATACTGACCTGAGAGTTTCCAGTTTACAGTGAGGACTCTTCAGTCCAGCAGACAGCAGCTCCACTCCTGAATCCTGCAGGTCATTGTGACTCAGGTCCAGCTCTCTCAGACTGGAGGACTGTGAGCTGAGGACTGAGGACAGAGCTTCACAGCTTCTCCTGGACAGATTACATCCAGAAAATCTGAGGAAACACACAGGTGTTTGTTGAATATGATGGTAACGTTGAGAAGATTGCAAACTATATATATATATATATATATATATATATATATATTTTTTTTTTTTTTTTTTTTTTTTTTTTTTTTTTTTTTTTTTTTTTTTTTTTTTTTTTTTTTTTTTCTTTTCTTATCAGAGCCACGGGGGGAAGTATCAGAGATCAACTGGTCAATCAGGACTGAGAGGTTGGTGAACTAGACTCTACAGTAACATGGAGACTTCAGGTTTCAACATCATCTACACTCATTGGATTCTTCTCCCTGACAGAGTCAGAGTTTAGTTGCAGCTTCATACTGACCTGAGAGTTTCCAATTTACAGTGAGGACTCTTCAGTCCAGCAGACAGCAGCTCCACTCCTGAATCCTGCAGGTCATTGTGACTCAGGTCCAGCTCTCTCAGACTGGAGGACTGTGAGCTGAGGACTGAGGACAGAGCTTCACAGCTTCTCTCTGACAGATTACATCCACTCAGCCTGAAGAAGATGATGGAAAGAGAAGAAACAGATGGTTTCAGTCATCATGAAGAGAATGAATTCTCTTTCAAATGTCTGACTCCTTCACTCACACAGCTTTGTTTGCAGCTTTGATCACTGGCAGCAGCCTCAGAAGAGCCTCCTCTGAAGCAGAGTATTTCTTCAGCTCAAACAGCTCCAGATCTTTGTCTGATGACAGTAAGATGAAGACCAGAGCTGACCACTGAGCAGGAGACAGTTGATGTGTGGAGAGACGTCCTGATCTCAGGGACTGTTGGATCTGCTCCTCTAGAGAACGATCATTCACTTCATTCAGACAGTGGAACAGGTTGATGCTTTTCTCTGCACACACATCCTCACTCAGCTTCTTCTTTATGTACTGGACTGTTT
>RPOG01006194.1:0-20684 GCA_008086565.1 Thalassoma bifasciatum | reverse complement strand
TGAATTTGTTTATCGTATTTTCTCCCATTAAGAGTAATCAGATAAGTAGTGGGGTACGGCCCCGTGACAGAGTCCTCCACCACTGATGAACCATCACATTAATTGAAGTTAATGGGCAGAGCAGAGCGCGACGGGGTGAGCGGGAGCGAAGGAGGGAGGCTGCATGGATGAGTGCATCAAATGAGTGGCAAAGGGAGGGCCGAGTTCATCCTCCTTGTTCTACCAGGCCGGGACGAGAGTGCTGGGTATGCACAGGAGCAAGCTGGGTAATCAAACACAAAAACTGCCCTGCATCAAATATTTACAGAGATTAACTCTTCACAAGCTCTCTGCAAAGTATCAACGCTGTCCAGTGTGCCGGGGAGAGCGGTGCTTTCAGTCTGATGTGTAATGATGAGCTCAAAACACTGCAACACTCCTGTGTAGAGATCGATCCAACGAAGGAATGTTCCAGGCATCATCCAGTCCAATAATGTGACTTTGTGTGGTGGTGTTAACACAGCTTCTTTAAATGTTTCACATCCCAAAATCTGCAGTCTAAGTAACAGAAATGATGTGCCATGAGAAGAAAACCACACAGCTCTGAACAGGGTTTCTATCTTTTAGTTGAATAACAGCACAAATGACAAGGATCATGTTAGAAGAAGTAAATCTGAGACGATATTTTAATAACGGTGGGTATACATGCATAACTAAAGATACAATATCTGACATATGAGCCATGATAACAACACATGACTGTCATTCAATCAGATCAAGAAAACTGCAGAATAAATTTATAATTTATGATTTAATAAAGTCATAATCTCAGGCTGTTTTAGTACTCTGAAATATTACATGAATGTTTTAATCCTAACCCTCCAGGAAAACCTTTAGTTGAGGATATTGAAAGACAAAAGTGATGCATGAACTGCTCACAAAGTGTTTATTTAAAAAGTAAAAATAAAAAAAATCTATTTTGCAGGTTTTGGTTTATGATCTGTTTGGGATGTTTAAAGACAGGGCATTTCCCCTATAGTGCTTCATACAGTCCCCTTTGTATCCCTTTATATGATTTCAAGCAAAAAGAAATACCATTTTTTCTCTCTTTGGTACTCTAGAAAACCCTTATTTTCTGTCTGAAACACCTTGTTAAAGCTGCTAGCTCTTTAAGACTTCCCTCTCGACAAACCTCCATCACTCTGATTGGCCTAGAGGCCTGTAGTGGGAGGAGCTATGAGCTGACCTTGATGTTTGAGACCTACCATTCAAACGTGTCTCAAGAGCAGTCAGGAGATTGTTGAGTTGACCTCATCATTTCAGTAAGTCTCGAGAAGATCTGGTGATGATTTTTATAGCATTTTGATCAGCTTACAGAGAGATTCAGGGATTTCCACATGTGGATGTGTAGAGGTTGAAAATCTGCACTAGCTTTGGTCTGTACATCCAGCATTGTTGCTTTATAGCCATGTTTGAAATATGAGAAAGTATCAAAATACCTCAGTCACAGATCACACACACGACAGTCAGAGCATCAAAAGTCACCAAAGAGTTGAACTACAGCTGTCTCATTCCTGCAGTCAAACCATTCTTTAATCAGAGTCCACTTCACAAGAGTCTGACCTGGACCCAGGAAATAAAGAACTGGACTATAGCTCAGTGGAATAAAGTGCTCTTTTCATATGAAAGTCATGTTTCATTACATTAGTGAATGAAGGAGCCAGAGTCTGGAGAAAGAGTGAAAAGGCTCAGAGTTCGAGCTGCTTAAAGTCCAGAGGAAAGTTTCCATAGTCACTGATGGTTTTGGGGGGTCAGGTCATCTGCTGCTGTTGGTCCACTGGGTTTTCTGAAGTCATTTACCAGGAAACTTTAGAGTACTTCTGCTTCGTCTGCTGACAGTCTTTATGGAGAGGCTGGCTTCATTCATTTTCCTATCAAGACTTGACTCCTGCCCACAACGCCAAAAGAACCACAAGATACATAAAAAAGCCAAAAGTATGAACCGCTCCTGACTCTGTGTACGCAATGCACAGGGGTGATTTCTTCTTTATAACTCAGCAGTCAACTCAGTCTCTTCACCTCATGTTAAATCATCTGAAGTTAGGTTGGGTTAGCAAATCTAATATAGCACCTGACAATGACAGGCCTCAAAACTCTGCTGTGGAATGGGTGATGCTACCAAGACTTCATCCATGACATCTGCAATTAACCCTCTGATGCATGAATTATGAAAATCAGTGTCACAATTTTTCCCTTTAGTGTTTTTATTTTTCTTAAAGCATGAAAAAAAAAGTTTTCCATTTTTTTTGTAACTGAGCATTTAACTTGAAACAGTGTGAACTTAATGTAAATATGACATTTTTTTGTTTGACTTCTTTTCCATTTTTTTTTTTTTTTTGGTAATTTCATGAACAATCTTTTTTTAATGCTTTGCGAAACATTTTAACTCTCTTTTTTCCATTTTAACACTGAATAATTTATAGTTATTACACTCTTTTACCCTCAAATGTTTGTCTATAACTTTTAAAAATATATACATATATATACTTGGAAAAATAACTGAAAACATTTTTTCAGGACCTAAGAAGAATAAAAATATCCTGACAAAGGCTAAAATGAATTTCCACCACATGAACCACTGAATTTAGGAATAAATACGTTTTAAATAGGTGTCCACTGTAGTGACCACTATGCACCACAGGGTTGAGTTTCTCTAAAACTCCAGAGAACCTACACATAGTTGTCAAACACCCCAACGTCAAGATTCATCATGGGCCATTTCCAACATGGACTCACTGATTTAGATGAGATTTAACAATGAGACCATCAAACTCATTTTCATGAGGCACCCATATTGTGCAGTGGGACTTATAAGACTGTCATAATTCTCCACAACTGTCACACGTCATGTACGTCTCAGAAGACAACCCAAATTGAGTTTTGCCGACTACAAAAGAGAGTTTTTGGTTGTGACTGCAGAGAACACTGAGGTTGTTTGAGGTTATGTTGGAGAGGTGCGGCGAAGCATCTCTTCCTCAAAGACTTTTCTTTGCATATAACTCCATTTGGGCTCCAAGAGTCATTAACCTCTCCATCTTGAGACATTGTTTGACACAAAATAACTTCAGTCCTCAGAGGGATCTCAACATGGAATAATTCAAGGAGGAACATATCTGCAATTCCAATCCATCTTTTCTTTGTTCAAATGTTGGTTTAGGTAAATTGATAACTTGTGTTCACTGTTAAAACTCAGGAACTGGATTCATTCTATCTCTGCCTAAACTACAGATTGACCAGTTTAACTTTTACACCTGATGCAAGCAGGGATTCAGTCTGTTTTTTGTTGTGAGAGTCAGTGAATCTGGGTCTCTTCATGTCATATTAGAGCTGCAATTTAACCAGAAGAACTTACACCTGGAAATTGCATTTTGAACGTTGGTAACAGAATCTAAATGTGTCTCTCAGGTATTTTAAGAGAGATGTCGAGACAGAAGAAATCTTAATAAATTCATCCTGGCTAAATTTTAAATACTTAAATATTTGTGTCATAATCTCGCCATTAGATCAGTATTTCATGATGATCTAAAGCTGTTTGATAAGGTTGCACCTATTTAAAGGTCCTCAGTATATTACGTTATTTCAGTTCAATTTCTATCAGGTCAGTCAATAATCTCCTTCCAGTATTTTTCAGAGGAACATTTTCTCAATTCTCAATAAAATTTAGAGGCCCTCATTGTTGGAATAATCTACCATTTCACATCAGGACCAGCACCAATTTAGAGGCATTCAAAAAACTAACCATACAGTTTTTATTGGACCACGTAAACAGCACAACATCCTGATTCTTCTCTTATTTCATACAGTTTTTCCCACATCTTTCCTTCGCTTACACTGTAATTTTTTTCATTTCCCCCCCCTTTCTTTTGACTGTAATGTATGTTTGAACAGCATATACTGATTATGGTTGTGTTTATAAAGATATGTTTGTTATATGTTTATGTATATGAATGAATGTATGTTAATATATTGTATTTTTGATTTTTTTTTAAGGAGGGCCACTGAAGGGTTTCTTTGGCCCCTCCTGCACATCTTTGTAGCAACTGTTTGTTGCTTGCTCAGTTTTTTTCTGTTCCTTTTTTTGTGTAATAGATAAAATAAGAAATAAAAATAATAAAATAATTTGTTCTTACACCAAAAGACCAGTCAATTTCTGGTGCCTTCATGCCTCAGACGGCAGAATGCTGTAAATGTTTTTGATAAGTGTCTTGAAATAATGTTTATGATGATTTAGTGCTAAAGATTGATTGATTGATTGACTTGAAAGTTCACTGGTTTGATTATTGACTGGAAAAATGTTTCTCTTCACATTGCTAACTCAACCCAATAATTAAAATTTTGTATTAATATGTTTATTTTGTGGTTGGTGATCAGGCATCTTTCTCATACACCTCCACCCTGTCACACCCATCCAGCAGGTGAAACGCTGACAAAACCTCAGGCTGAAACATACTTTTTAGGACATTAAAAGCTCGACATTTATTTCAAGTGGTGACATTTTTCAGCTTATATTATCATGTTTGCATTAGCACAGACAGTTTCTGATGGTTTTAAGTTGGAGCATGCTTACTTTTGTTCTTTCTTTGAGACTTCTAACCTGCTTCTCCCAGGCCTGGATCCCTCTATTGTGACAGTTTGTGGTTGTAGTTTAGTGATCTGGTGGTAGTTAGCAGTTGTAGTTGCTATCTACATTCTCAAGACTGAACCACCCATTGTTTAGGACGAACAGGTCCAACTCGCAAACTTGATAACAATGCCCTTATGGTTGCCAGTAGTCAAAGATAAAAAATAAAAACAAAGCACACCCTATTTAGTCTAAATGGAATTTAAGATTTTAAGAAAAAAAACTTGTTTTGAAGAAGACTGAGAAAGTTTAAAGTCTTTTTCTGGTTCGATGGATTTTTTGTTTGCATCTAGTAAAGTTCCTCCCCCCACAGGGACTCAAACTTAAAAAAGAAAATGTAAAAAAACAAGTGTAGGAGTTAACTGATGAGTGATCTCTGACAAGCGAATCACTGAAGCTCCAAAGCAATGACCGTTGTGAAGAGCAGACAGAATCAACAGGAAAACAAAAACAACAGAATGAGCCCAAATGTGTCTGATGAAGCTCTAGAGCTGCTCAAATCCCAGACTGCACCGCTGTAGTTACCTGCCAAGCCAGGCAGAGGAACACAGCAGCCATAACAAGCTTTGACGGGGATCTCAGGAAGCAGCAACACACACAACAATCAATAGGCCAGCCTCGAAGGAAGAGCATAGGGGGGAGCCAGACTTCACAACCAATCTCCTCTGAATGCATTAGAGCGCCTCGCTTCCAGCCTCCCTCTAACATGGCTTCATTTATGTGAGAGGAGCGGTAAAGAGGAAGAGCGTGGTGACAAGTCGTATGAAGAGAGGTAAACCACTGACAGAGAGAGCTCTTTGTGGAGCTGATCGGTGGAGAGAGCTGGAGCTCCACTCGTCTATACTCACAGCAGGCTCTGCAACGCTTCCTGGTGGCTCTGTCACTTCCCCTCAGGCTTTGTCTGTGAGTGTGTGTGTGTGTGAGAGTGTGTGTGTTTGTGGAAGAGAGAGTTTTTCAGTGTTTCTATCCTCATGAGAACCAGCTGAAGGAGGAGGAAATTTATGCTGGTACTCAATTTTTGAGTTTTCAAGGGCCGGTTCAGGGCAGGATGAAGGCTTTGGTAATTGAAGTAACCTGTGAAATGTACAGCTGGCTCTCTTTGTTTTCAATATACCTACCACAATAACTGACCTCTATCAGATCTATGTCCCATTTTGTCCCCACACTGCGTCCATGAACATCCACTGCCTGATTTTTTTGAAACACATCACAGTGTAACACCACCAGACAGCTGGAGTGACAGCATCGTACTTATTCAAGCAGCGGAGGAAAAAAGGCAAATTGAACCTTCTTTTAACGAACAAAGCTCTTTACAGTAAGCAACCATCCTATGTTAGAGAGCTTATAGTGTCATAGTACTCCCCTAGACCACTAAACTCCCAGCATGCAGCCTGCTCATCTTACCTACAATGTATAAAAAGTAGTATGGGAGGTGGAGTCTTTAGTTATCAGGATCTATTTATGGTCTTAGTCATGCTGCTATAGGCTTAGACTGTTTCTGCATCTCTCTCTGACCCCAACAGGGTCTCATTAGATTTCTGTCCATCATGAGTCTGGTTCTGCTTGAGGTTTCTGTCTGTTAAACACAAGTTTGTTCTCACTAAATGCTGTCAAGCTCTGTACTCATGGGAAGTTCAGATATCTTGTCCTGATGTTGGGTCTCTATGAGTAACACAATATTAGCAGGTCTGGATCTACAATATATATATATATTTTTTTTTGGAAAGTCCTGAGATAATGTTTGTTTAATATTGCCAACTTCAGGCACCATCATACTGGCAGTCTGTACTGTGCCCGAGCACACCTCAACCCCAGAGACCAGTGACCAGAGTAGTCAAAGTGTCCCGGGTGCTGACACAGTACTGACATTTTGCTTTGGCGCACTTTGGGGAGGTGTGCTTTGGCGCGGTACGCTCTATGCACGAGCATGCCTACGCAACGAGGATATAACGTATAATTGATAATTCATGAAAAATTCAATCACTGCGACCAATCCTCTTGGCAGCCATTTTGGGGAAGTAGTTAGTGGGCTGTGTCAAACCAAAATGACTTGACAGAAACTGAAAAGAAGCTAAAGCGGTAGCTATATTCTCTGTGTTCTACATCGTGCGACTGATGAGACCATGTCATAAACAGACTCTTTATAATGACGTAGGTGGCCATGCATAGGTTTCTTCTTATGTCATGGGATTTGTACAGGTGGCAATCGTGCCGAAGTCTGAGTCATATTGCAGTAGTGTGACCATGGGCCATACTGGCCGGTGCAATGTTGGAGGGCCAGTGCTTGATTTCGGCACAATGATTTTGTTGAATATATTTTTGTTGTATAGACTTTTCAGATCCCCAAGCAACTCTTCTCTAAAAAAGACAGCTGGCAACCAACCTCGCAACTTCTTCTGGAGTTTGGAGACTCAATATTACTTTTCGCAATGACCAACGGATGCTGCCATGGGCCACTTTCTTTTTCCAAATCACTCAAAGGTGGACAAGTCTCTTTGCACAGCGGTCTCAGAGCAGATCGCATGCAGATCAATCTGAGTGACTCTCTTTTGGGTCACTTTTGCTGGTCCTAAGCCTGGATAAAGGAGGAGGGTTGATATTTTGATGACAGAATAAGAAGAAAAAAGAGAATGGACAGAAGAAAGTTCATTTGTAGTTCAAAAAATATTTCGTGTTTTTTACTCACTTTTTTGCCTCCCACAACATTATTCCTCTCTCCTACAGAGTCCATGACAATAACATGTGAATTGCCCATTATGCAAATTATGGGATGATGTCATTTAACAATTTAAAGGACAGCCAAAACCCATTTTCTTTACTCATAAGTTGGCAACCCTTTTTCTGAGAGACAAAGAGCGGCAACCTATACAAGCAAAAGGCAACATAAATAAGCATTTAAATACCTGAGATAATAGAATGAAAATGGGAATCTGCCCTACAAGGCATCATGTTTGGTGTACTTTCGTGTTATGGTGTGACTTTTTTAAGTTTTACATTTCTTTCTATTTCTTTGACTGCACAACCCAAAAGTTTAACGCCATTCATCTTGTATTATGCTTGTTGTGTTTTTACATGTGGGATGATTGGTACAGGCCCATGTTAACAATAATGTCCTGTAGTATACCACTGCTTTAAAGGACACAGTTTTCATTTCTGTGTGTGTGTGTGTGATTAACCTGCCTACACACTGATGTATTCCTCATCCTCTGTTGTGTACTTTGCTGTACATACAGCGGCCTCTCTGTTGCAGGGTGGTGCAGAGTTCAGGAGGTTGCTGTCAGTGACACGCGGGGCCGCTGGGTCCCCAGCAGTGTTCCCTCAGCCCCCCGCAGCCCAGGAGTGACCTCTCCTCAGTAATTACCCCTGTCACTCTGTCACCCTGCTCTGTCCACACCCAAACAACATCATCTGCGTGACGATGGATAGGTTGATGCTCCTAATCACCGGCTGCCCTCTGGTCAGCACGCCTCCCGCGCTCTCCTTCACATCACCTCGCTGCTCCATGAGCATCCTCGCTCCGCATCCTCGCTGTACATCCACAGTTTGTATTTGCATAATTCTTACTGCTAATTGTAGCAGCGGATGACTGTATGCTGGACGGTCACGGCTGCTGGAGGTGATTTTAATAGGAGAGACACCAGATAATGGCCGTGCCCTCTCGCCCTGGTTTGTGCCCGGGGCTCATTAGGGTGATCAGGGAGTGCCAGTCAGAGAGGGCTGCACCCGGGGTGAGAGGGCACATCATGGCACGCTTATTTATCTAACGATGAATGTCATGGAAAATTTTGCTCTGGTCTCCTGGTCTTCCACAACTTTCTTTTCCTTTTTTCCACTCTCAACTTACTTAAACAATAACCACGCTTAGGGAACATATGAACAGGATTTGATTTGATTTCATGCATGATGCAGCTGGATGATATATCACAACAAACTTTACAAACAATACTTCTTGGATGCAAACAACACTTCATTCAAACAAGCTCTAAACTCACCTCACTGATCCAACTAGACTGAGAAGTGCTCATGTACTGACAAAAGTTTTGATTAGAAATGTTGCTTATCATTTAAAACAATTTTAGATTCATACATCAACCAATTCTTTTTCCTTTCTGAAGCTCAGCTGTTTCCAATATTTATCAATTTCCATCACCATCCTAACCTCGTGGGCCTCTGAGACTGTGTGCTAGCTCTGGGTCAGCACTGTTACTGTTGCTCTGCAGGTTTGTAATCAGGAAGATGTGCAGACATGTAGACAGAGGGGTCCGATTTTTAGGATTTACTTAGAAAAGAAAAGTTTTCATTGTTTAGAACTCTGTTCAAGATAATGTTCATTTCAATAACATTACTTCATTGGCAAAAACAGAACAGAGGCTTCAGGCATGATGATGCTGTTCCACCAGTATCTTCTATTAAGCCTGGCTCACACTACAGGATTCTCAGGCTGATTTTCCTTTCCCGACATTTGGGCCCGAACATCAGGTCCAAGACCAAGGTTGGCCCCTTTGTTTGGGCCCATTTATCTTCTAGTGTGAGCGGGTGGCAGATCAATCTTAAACCCCATGAATGGCCCTCCTGACGATCTGAGGCACCCCGATAATTTCCAAACATGTTTCATTTTTCGAGACAAAATTTTTCAGAGACTCTAAGTCCAATTTCTCACCCTCAGTTCCCTTTGTAGAATGAATAACCCATGTTGTCTGCATCTCCCCAGCCGTATCTTTATCCATACTCTTTTTGCCTTTCTCTGTTTTTCGCTGCAAATGACAGTTACAGCTAGCAGCACCACACTAGGCTCCATGAATCCTCCCCTACATGATTGATGGTCTATCTTCCCCAGAGAATCAGAAATACTTTATTAATCCCACAAAATTTGTACAATGAGTGCAAAATAAGAATGATGTACCTAAATCAATGCGTAGCAAAGGTAAAGCAATACTTAAATTACATACATTGTGATTGTATCAGGATAAACTGTAGGGCTGAATGATATGGGCAAAATTTCATATCTTGATATTAATGCCAGATATCTAGATATTGATTGTCACAGTATGACTTTGGGTTTAATGAAAACTGAGCATTTTTCAGAAAAATAAAAACATTATCATCAGCATCATCAACAGGATGTGGGGTTAATTGATTAGCGCTCACTGTAAGTCATCAATATTAACAGAAAGTCACCAATAATCATGTGACTGTCTGAGCTTTACATGCTGGTTGAGCTGGAGGAATCTATATGATTGATATCTTTGATATATTCAGTATTGGGGATATTGATATCTTGGATTTTCATATCTCGATATTGATAACGATACATCTTTCAGCCTTAATAAACTGTGTTATTTATTGCACACTGAATAGGTGTTAAGACAATAAATTGTATTTTTACAGATTAAAAAAAGATTACACAGTCTACATGTGTATAAATATGGTAAATAAATATGTCCAGGTTAATTGTCCAGTGTCAAGTGCATGATTTAAAAGGAAGGAGTTACAGCGTCCAACAGACCACTGGTGACGTTTCAGTCTGACCAGACAATCTGGAGGCAGTTGAGGGAGACGCTGTTGTGGGAATGTCCAGAATCAGACACATTTCCATGAAGCACATAAAGCTGCACTCCTGAAACTTCCTTTGACTCCTGGCTAACGCCATTAATTTGACCATCTTTTTAGTCAGGGACTTATGTTACCATGACGATACTGGGAAGACGCGGCTCAAAACTTCTTGCCCAACGTCTCTGTCGTCTCTGTCCCACTCACGGCTTCTTACCTACTCTGCATTCTCTGTGTGTTTAGAGTTTCTATTACTCTGCTGGAAAAGTGGCTGTAGTGGAAGCTTTGCCAGCCAATTCCAGCACAACCAGCTGATCCTTGTTGTAAACAATGCAGGGTTTTTGCACAATAGTCATGGGGAAAGCAAGTACTCGATTGTATGGCGTAAAAAAGTCCAAAAACTCCCCAAAGGGCTGAATGGAGAAGGCACAACTTACATGGGTTGCTTGCAAATAGAGACATAAAGATAAAAATTAAGTCAAAAAAGTAAGGGTACAATGAACCCCAACGATAATATACCACCTTTTGCTGAAAGGTCTTAGAGGTTTTGGGCTGGTAGTCATGAAGTTTACTTCAAGTATTTTGTTTCCGGTGATACATTAATTTTTCTGTTTATTTTATCAACAGAGACCTAACATCAAGACAAGATAAGAACACTCATCTCATCTTAACCCACCATGAGTACAACACTGCAGCATTTAGCAAGATACAAATGTAAGAAATGTGTGGGTGACATCACAGAGACTACGACCACTTATTGTGTATGGTTTAGAGGCAGCCAGATCATGGTGAGGACATACCACAGTCTCAAACTCCCAAGACTTATACAGAGATGGTGATCTTTTCCAAGATCTTCCTGCTTTATGACCCAAATAATAAACACTTCTGGTCAGCTACCTGCTCTGAAAGAAACTTGTTTCATTGAAAACATTGGTTTGAGTCTGTTTATCAGCCTCTCAGTAAGATGATCGGTTCAGGCAACAATGTTATTGTTTAAGTTCCATAAACCAAAGAACAGTGTCACTCTGCCTTGAATCACTGCACGCTGTGGATGAAGACAACATGAAATCTGGTCAGTTTTATCGTGATTGACTTCAGGATGACTTCAGCATCCACACTCATTAGTTTAAAGCTGTGTGAACCTCCAAAAGGTGTCCAAACCTGTTCAAGGTATTCACCCTCAGGTGTATCATTCTTTTTGACGTAGAGGGAAATAGAAGCATACCACACACACCAAGCTGATTTATTAAAAGCAGGGGGTGATGGAGGCGGATGGGGCTGGGTAAAATCAATGGCCGCTTCCCCAACCTCAGTCAGCGGAGAGTTAAAACGCTGTTAAACTCCAGCCGAGAGGACGCTCTCGCTAACCAAGCAGCCTCACTCTCATTGATTTTTTATTTAGCTTCCAGCAGTGATGTGTCTTCCAAAGCACACAGAACACACCAAGCCTCCACCGCCTGTCAGCACATAAATCAGGCCCCATTGAGCAGAGAGCGGGCTGTAAACAGAATTAAACTCTTACCTAGTCCTGTTTCAGAGCGAGGGGTTCAGAGCAACGCAACGCCCTGAAAGCAAAGTCACATAGTCTACTGTCAGTAAACACACCTGAAGATGAGTTTGTCTGTTTGTGTTGACATAGAGGAAGGTATTTCTGCAAAAAGTATAACAACTGAACAAGCTTGAATCCTCTTCAACTTCAACCATCATAACTTCTGCATGCTAACGAGGGTAAGCAGCTGTTAAAAGCTTCTCTTACTCCGATGATTGGTGCCTTTATTTCTTACTGAGTGGTAGAGTAATAGTGTCCATCAAAACCATAAAATAAAAATGGAAGAAATGGCCAACGTTGGTTAAAGCCTTCGCAGTTCACCCCAGAGACCAATTTACAGTTCAGTCCCTGCAGCAGTGCTGCTGGCTTGGCAAGGTGCTTCATCCGTTATGAACCTTGTTTGCAAGCGGTGAAGGCGGTGAGGGATCACGTCCTCGTTGCTGCACTGGTGACTCCCTCTGGTTTGTTCGGGGTGCTCGTGCAAAGGTCGCACAACCAAAGATCTCTACTGGCAGAGGAAGAAGAAGCAGCTGGCAGGCAAAAAACCTTTCAGGGTACTTGAGCATGCAAGTTCTCGACATCTGCGGAGAGAATCTGTAAAACAATGCAAAGCTCAAAGGTTGTGGGATACAGTTGAAAGCTCTGATGGCTGGTTACTGGACCTTTGAGCCCTGGTTGTTTTGTTGCATGTAGATTTCATGGAGTCTACTTTTCACTCTTGCTTGTAGAGGTTTACATGGAGAGGTCTAGTAGATAGGTTCCCTTTGCCCATGTTTAATCCTCAACACATCCCATTTAAGGAACTTTTAGACGCCTGCTTTACTCATTGAGTCCTTTGAAAGTGATTATTCTTGTTACATTTGTTGAGGGGGATTGGACTCTTTATCCTTCAACTATCATAGAGACCACCTGGACTTTTCTTTTTTGTTTTTTAGACCTTCAAAGAGTCAGGGATCATTCCTCAAAAGCTCATCTTCTCTTCATTCATTCATTCATTGTTTTAATTTTCTTGCCAACCCATGTGGTTGAGGAGTTACAGTTCTTTACTGGTAAATTGGGGGCAGGAGCTTCAATGGGTTTTAAAGCATTGAGATGAAAATGCAAATGCTCAGCCTTGACTTCCGTGTTTAGTTTGTTCTGTCATGGAGCTCGTTACTCAAATTACATGTATGCAAAATCAATTTTCCCCATTGAAATGAATTGAAATGCCATTAATCAGTTCGAGACCCCAAACAATGCAACCATTTCTTACAGTTAGTGCTGCAGCCTCACAGTAAGAAGGTCCCTGGTTCAGGCATGGTTGGCCTTTCTGTGTGGAGTTTGTATGTTCTCCTTGTGCATGCGAGGGTTCTCCACAGGTATACCAGCTCCCTCCCACAGACCAAAAACATGCCCGCACTCGATTAATTGGGTATTTTAACTTGTCCATAGGTGTGAGTGTGTGCATGGAAGTTTGTTTGTCTCTATGTGTCAGCCCTGCGACTCACTGGCAGGGCTTACCCTGCCTCTCGCCCAATGACAGCTGGGATAGGCTCTGGCCACCCATGACCCTGAATAGGATGAGGGGTTAGTAAAATAATAAATGAATGATATTTTGTAATGAGAATTATAGGAATACGAATATATAAATGAGGAAAATTGAATAAAAACACAATGCAATAGAATTCACCTCAGTAAAAGGAATCTTATTGGCTGATTTTTGACCTTTTCTCTATGCTTTCCTCACATTCATCTGAAGCTGTTTCCATAAAAACCTGTCCAATGAGCTCCGTTTGATTCCCTATCTCATTATGTTTCCTAGTGAGTCAAGTGTCATTAAATTGTGCCGTCACACGCCCAGTTGCAACTTTTTGAAGAAATGACTGCACAACAGTTACAAATGTGAGCACGACACTGGTGCTTCTATTGCAAGCGAACTACTTGAAGTGAACAAGTGAGACACAGTATGCTGGAGGTATGTTACCACGACGATGGTGGGGTATCTAAAGCTGGCTCATACTGCCTCTTTTTGTCTCTCTGCTCAAAAAATGACATACCCAAATTGAATAGAGTATATCCAAAGTTGTTAAGTCTGCTTATTAAGATCAACTTTGGGCTTGTTTTTCTGTGAGGTCACTTATAAATCTCATCAGCCACGGGTTGCAGGCTTGTTTTGTAAAGTTTAGTCCCTTATTTGGGCTTGTTTTGCTGCCTTCATGGTTCCTAACAGACTCTCACAGCTCTCTCTTCACAATGAGAAACACAAAAGTGATAAAGTACATTGTTTCAATCTTCTCTGTCCACTCCTCAAATTCCCTTTGCTAATGCATGTGTGACACCCCCCCCCCCCCCACACACACACACACACAAACACACACACACACACACAAAACCTCAGTCACGTCACTCAGCGGCGTGGTGCTGGAGAGGATTATTGTTTGGTGTTACATTACAGACATTCAGACCAAAATACTGTAAGCTGCAATCTTCGCAGAAAACCACAAACTCATAAAAAGTCCAATAACACACACACACACACACTCCAACAAAAAAAAAAGAAAGAAAGAAAGAAAGAAAAAATCTGAGCAGCAAAGTCAACAGAGGGAGGAGGTGAAACCTCAAACTACAGCTACACCCCTGGCAGACTTCTGTCAGCATAGCCTGGTAGCTGACTGATGGACACAATCAAATTATTGTACTTATTTATATTTTATCAATTATTTTAAAACTGAAAATTGATGTTATTCAAAGCTATTATGTTGACTCTTTATCATCAGTTTGGTGTTATTTATGTATAATGGCTATCTATTTTCTTTCAAAGTTTGAAAATTTCAGATGTTAAAAGTTGTTATGTTGACTGAGTTTACTGTCACTTAACTGCAAACAAAATGAAATGTGTATTTACACTGTTATCAAGAGGTTTCTTGTTTTCAAATTCTGGTAGGTCACCTGTTGTGTGGCTTGTTTTGGTGCTTGTTTTCTTAAAGCTGGTTGCTTGTTTCTTTCACCGGATCTGGCAACACCGAGTATATCTCTGCATCTACATGAATAAGTCCACTTGAATCATTCTTGCGTCATAAAAAGGGAACACTAGTGAAACTTGTTCGTAGGTTTCAGTATTGATTTTATGTCACTGGCACATAGTAAGAACTCATATATTACTCAAACAAACACAAAGTTGGGTTGAGGAAGGATTTGATGGCTTTTGAGTTTTTTCCTGTTATATTTGATGTGCAATTTGACTATATTTGATCAATGCTTTTTGTTGTGGATGACCTCAACGTCCCCTAGTTGGGGGATCTTGGGGTTTAAGAGGAAGAAGATGTAGGTCTCTTTGTTCATAAACCAGCTGGAGAACTTGGGCAGGAATAATCAGGAATAAAAGACATGTAGTCATCAATTTCTTATTTGTTTAGTTTAGTTGCATTTTTGTCCACTTTTTGAAGCCTGCGGAGTTCAACAGTTGGTCAGTGCACTACAGACACAAATATGGTTGTATGGAGAAAAAAAAACAAAAAAAACAGTCACTCAGAGTGGGATTGTTGGAGTGGATAGCCAGAATTTTGGTGATGTTTTTAAAGGCAACTTCTACACACATACTGCTGAACTCTGGGCTAAGTAGAGGATGTTGTTAGATGTATTACAGTGTATGTCTACAAATATGTGTCTCTGGTGTTTTGGTGTGTTTGTTGGTCTGAACATGAATACAGTGAACTCTGAGGAGCTAAAGTGGGACACAAACCACAGAAAGAGAAGAAAATAGGACAAGCACAGAAACTTAACCTTGGACTGTGCATTGATTTTTTTGTTCAGCCTAATTCCACTGTTCCCATGACATCAATTAAAACATATGTTACCATATCTTATAATACCATTAGCTGTTTATTTGTTCCACTTTCA
Source organism: Thalassoma bifasciatum (assembly GCA_008086565.1). Classification (NCBI taxonomy): domain Eukaryota; kingdom Metazoa; phylum Chordata; class Actinopteri; order Labriformes; family Labridae; genus Thalassoma; species Thalassoma bifasciatum. The sequence continues at coordinate 5,046 of RPOG01006194.1, read as the reverse complement.
GCTGTGGAACCTATAACTAAGCAGAACATGTTAATTTGCTTATGTATACGAGGAAGGCGTTTCAGAAATCCAAAGTTGGTACAAGAATCTGTATTATTGTTTATGATTAGTTTGTTCAGCAATTAAAAAGGGATTCTGTTTCCTTGGTGATAATTTTGTACACAAGATAAAAGATAAGGAAAAGCAAATCAGATGCAGATTACTGTAGTGCTATTATTACTCTGGCCTTGGATTAATACACAATACACCAATGCATTGTACTCTAATCCTTTCATATGAAGTAATGTCAGCGTATAAAAGCATTTCTTAAACCTCTCAAGGTGCTGCTTATAATGCATAGAACTGGTTCAAATGATTGAAGGTCTTAATATCTTATACACACAGCAAAGACATGAACAATGATGTTTTATTTCAGGTGCCAAACAAAACATGAAGAGGAAAGAGCCTAGAGCTTGCTTGGTTTATTTTCAGACTGACGGGAGCTGCTACACATCAATAACTAAACAAAACAGTACATCACCTGATCTGGTAACCTGTTAGACTGAAGAAGACAAGTTAGCACCTACAAACAAGCATGATGAGGTACATTTACAGTATTGGGCTTTCAAATGTGCAATTACAATGAACAAATAATTGTGAAAACAATTCAAAGTTTAGAGATCAAATCAACTCGTTTAGATGTGAAGATTATGGTTGACAGAGTTATGAGATTTAAAGAAGAGGTATGCTGCTTTACTATATTTTAAACACGGATACAAAGTTCTAATGCTGGATGTTCAGACTAAAGTTATTCAGATGTACAAACCTCTACATATTTATATGTTGTAGAAATCTCTGAATCTGTCTGTAAACTGATCAAAACGCCTTAAGAAACATCATAGATCTTTGCAAGACTTGCTGAAACGATGAGTTCATCTTGTAAGAATCTTCTTACTGGTTCATGACATCTTAGAGGAGTGGGCCTCAAACAACGAGGTCAACCCATAACTCTGCTAAAAGGATGGCCAATCAAAGGGAAAGGGGTTTTATTGAGCTGGCGCCTTAAAGAGCAGCAACTTAACCCTCGTGTTGTGTTCGGGTCTGTGGGACCCGTTTTCATTTTTTATCCAAAAAAAAATGATAGACGTAATTAATTTATCAAACTCAGACTCACTGGCTTTGGCTCATTTTCTGTGAAGAACACATATCACAATACATTTTTGTTGACCTCCCACCGTAGACCCCCCCTACAAATTACTGTTACATAAAAGATGTTCATCCGGGTCCAGTGGGCCCGGACCAATAAAAGTGTGGAAATTGATGTTCTGTGCACCTAGACTCTGTCCTCCTCCATTCTGGGCCTGCTGTTAGTGTTTGTATGTGTGTGTGCATGTGTGCAAATATAAAAAGTCAATGTTTTTGACCAAAATCTAACCCCAGCTCCTTTGTTTTTGGCTGAATTTCAAAAAACAAAATGGTGGATTTTCCACTCTGGAGGGTTCAGAATACATTTTTATGCCACTGGATGGCATTTACTTTGCTTGGACAAATACACTGATCAAAAAAATAAAGGGAAAACTTGAACAACATGATGTAACTCCAAGTGTATCACACTCACGTCCACAGGCCTGTTCTTACAGCCCAACACTGTACAGGGTGATTGGCCTTTGCCAGAGAACACCAATATTGGNACCAATAAAAGTGTGGAAATTGATGTTCTGTGCACCTAGACTCTGTCCTCCTCCATTCTGGGCCTGCTGTTAGTGTTTGTATGTGTGTGTGCATGTGTGCAAATATAAAAAGTCAATGTTTTTGACCAAAATCTAACCCCAGCTCCTTTGTTTTTGGCTGAATTTCAAAAAACAAAATGGTGGATTTTCCACTCTGGAGGGTTCAGAATACATTTTTATGCCACTGGATGGCATTTACTTTGCTTGGACAAATACACTGATCAAAAAAATAAAGGGAAAACTTGAACAACATGATGTAACTCCAAGTGTAACACACTCACGTCCACAGGCCTGTTCTTACAGCCCAACACTGTACAGGGTGATTGGCCTTTGCCAGTGAACACCAATATTGGCAGATTGGCCATTGGTGCCCTGTGCTCTTCACAGATGAGAGCAGGTTCACATGGAGCTCATGTGAGAGATGTGACAGGGTCTGGAGACACTGTGGAAAAGGTTATTCTGCCTGCAACTTCCTCCAGCATGACTGGTTTGGTGGTGGGTCAGTAACGGTGTGGGGGGGGGCATTCCTTTCCATGGCCACACAGCCCCCCATCAGCTAACCAGAGGTATTCTGAGTCCCATTAGATCCTCAGACCCATTGTGAGCCTTGTCTGGAGGAATTTCTGCTGACATTGGATCAGCTTGTAATGTGATTTTTCACTTTCATTTTGAGTATGGATCTGAATCCAGAGTCCCATGGGGTAATAATTTTGATTTACATTGATCATTTTTGTGTTATTTTGTTCTCAACGCACTACTATATATTGAAAAAAATATTTTCAACCACAATTTTTCATTAGTTGAGACCAAGGAGGTGTTGTTTGAGTGTTCCCTTTATTTNTTTTTGACCAAAATCTAACCCCAGCTCCTTTGTTTTTGGCTGAATTTCAAAAAACAAAATGGTGGATTTTCCACTCTGGAGGGTTCAGAATACATTTTTATGCCACTGGATGGCATTTACTTTGCTTGGACAAATACACTGATCAAAAAAATAAAGGGAAAACTTGAACAACATGATGTAACTCCAAGTGTATCACACTCACGTCCACAGGCCTGTTCTTACAGCCCAACACTGTACAGGGTGATTGGCCTTTGCCAGTGAACACCAATATTGGCAGATTGGCCATTGGTGCCCTGTGCTTTTCACAGATGAGAGCAGGTTCACAAGGAGCTCATGTGAGAGATGTGACAGGGTCTGGAGACACTGTGGAAAAGGTTATTCTGCCTGCAACTTCCTCCAGCATGACTGGTTTGGTGGTGGGTCAGTAACGGTGTGGGGGGGGGCATTCCTTTCCATGGCCACACAGCCCCCCATCAGCTAACTAGAGGTATTCTGAGTCCCATTAGATCCTCAGACCCATTGTGAGCCTTGTCTGGAGGAATTTCTGCTGACATTGGATCAGCTTGTAATGTGATTTTTCACTTTCATTTTGAGTATGGATCTGAATCCAGAGCCCCATGGGGTAATCATTTTGATTTACATTGATCATTTTTGTGTTATTTTGTTCTAAACGCACAACTATATATTGAAAAAAATATTTTCAACCACAATTTTTCATTAGTTGAGACCAAGGAGGTGTTGTTTGAGTGTTCCCTTTATTTTTTTGAGCAGTGTATTTCAGCCAATTTGAGCAAAAAACAAAAAGTCTATTTTTTGACCAAAATCTTATCCCAGGCCCTGTCTGACCGTTTTCAATGGTAAGTTGTAAATGTGATCTAACAAAGGTAAATGGCAAATATAAACCATATAAACTGTTTTTACTGCTTGTAATTGGGATAAAGTAAACATTTGTTGAGTATTTCAACATAAAAGTGTTTGATTGTGAGGCATTACAAACCACAAATTGCAACGGGTCCACCAGGCCCGGAACCTTTTTAGTGTAACAAAAAAACGAACAGAATACAAGGTAAGCGAAGTGATTCATGAGGAAATGGACTGAAGTAAGGGTGAAAGAAAATAGGAATTGGCACAAGACCCCCTTTTTTAAAAAAGGACCATCTCCTTAAAGACGGATCATAGACCTTTGGTTTCATGTAATTATCATTGTCCTTAAGAAGGACCACTGTGGCCACTTACGAGCCCAAACAGAGGCCAAATACCTTCAGCAAACCCCAAACAAACAATATCTAGACAAGAAACATCTGGACGAGGGACCAGATGCCAAAAAGACATCTCTACCTTCACAAGGAAAGGCATTATAAATCTAAGTGCTACTGGTTTACTTGCTTTGGTCAACTCACATATGAAAATCTCCTGACACTTATTGCCCATAATGTATGTTCTTGAGTTAAACATGACAGTTACATCACCATGTCGTCTGTTCAAATATATATATATATATTTTTTTTATACAAACCCTCAACTTTTGCTGCTCACTCAAGATGCTCTTTCTGGTGAAAAAAAAAAATGTGGTCATGAGATGGTTGATTTGTTCCCAAGAGATAAGTTTTATGCATCGAGCGTGCTCTTTCTAAGGTAGATGCAGTGGATGGGTCAACTATCTCATGGCCACAAGTTATTATCCCCTGGAACTGAATTAAATTTTTTTCACCATGTCATGGGGCGCCGTATTAAACAGCACTTGTTTGAAAATTATATGTGATTGAGAATAAACACGATTTTGTTGTTCAAGCTTATGTATATGCCACCAAAATCAGTTTGAGTTGAAAAATGCTATTGATATGCTATTTAAGTGTGATTAAATAGAATCAATTAATCACAAAGTCCACAATTAATGAGATTAATATCTTAAATCAAGCCGACTACTAACAATGTTAGCTGACAACCAAACTCCTACTACAAACTGATGAGTTACAAAGTATCACCATGTACTTATTGTCACCAGAATTCAACAGTTCATCAGTTTAAATACATGGTTATTAATATCCATTACTTCAAAGCCTGTAAAGAAACATATTATTCATATTTTGGAGGCTGTAAACTGAGACAAAGACTTCAGGGACAGAGAAAACTGAGTTCTTACTCTAAAAGGTTATTTACTGCTTTATGAGAACAAGTTAGCTTAGCTTCAGTCGTCTTTCAGGAGAAGACAGATGGTCGTATTTAGACAGGTGTAGAAAAAAGGACACAAAGTGCGCAGGAACCGGGAAAAGACAGAGAGAGAGAGAGAGAGAGATAGAGAGAGAGCGCCTAATCACTGACTGCATGCTGAAGCCCACAGCACTTTCTCTCCTAATGATTTACTTTTCTGGTACTCAGGCTTTTCTGCAGGGTGGAGGGTCATACATACGCAGAGTCCGAGCGAGAGTTTGAGCTCCTGTCACCCCAGCGATCACTAATGGTAGTCCCAGCAGCCCCTCCTTCGCCTCCCCCGCC
>RPOG01006193.1:0-25785 GCA_008086565.1 Thalassoma bifasciatum | reverse complement strand
TAAGTCAGTTTGAACCCAGATTTCTAGCATGAAGACCAGTCAAAGTACATTCATTGCCTACTTTAGGCTGTTGAAAGTCAGTTTAAACCCAGATTTCTAGCATTGAAGACTAGACAAAGTACATTCAAAACCTACTTCAGATTGTTTAAAGTCAGTTTGAACCCAGATTTCTAGCATAGAGACCAGTGAAAGTGTATTCATAACCTACTTTTGACTGTTGAACCTCAGATTTCTAGCATTGAGACCAGTCAAAGTACATTCATAACCTGCTATAGACTGTTTAAAATCTGTTTAGACTCAGTTTTTTAGCTTTGAGACCAGTCAAAGTACATTCATAACCTACTGAAGACTGTTTTAAATCTGTTTAGACTCAGTTTTTTAGCTTTGAGACCAGTCAAAGTACATTCATAACCTACTTCAGATTGTTTAAAGTCAGTTTAAACCCAGATTTCTAGCATGAAGACCAGTCAAAGGACATTCATAACCTACTGAAGACTGTTTAAAATCTGTTTAGACTCAGTTTTTAGCTTTGAGACCAGTCAAAGTACATTCATAACCTACTTTAGACTGTTCAAAGTCAGTTTAAACCCAGATTTCTAGCATTGAAGACCAGACAAAGTACATTCAAAACCTACTTCAGATTGTTTAAAGTCAGTTTGAACCTAGATTTCTAGCATGAAGACCAGTCAAAGTACATTCATAACCTACTTTAGACTGTTGAGAGTCAGTTTGAACCCAGATTTCTAGCATTGAGACCAGTGAAAGTGTATTCATAACCTACTTTTGACTGTTGAACCTCAGATTTCTAGCATTGAGACCAGTCAAAGTACATTCATATCGTACTATAGACTGTTTAAAATCTGTTTAGACTCAGTTTTTTAGCTTTGAGACCAGTCAAAGTACATTCATAACCTACTGAAGACTGTTTAAAATCTGTTTAGACTCAGTTTTTTAGCTTTGAGACCAGTGAAAGTATATTCATAACCTTCTTCAGATTGTTTAAAGTCAGTTTAAACCCAGATTTCTAGCATGAAGACCAGTCAAAGGACATTCATAACCTACTGAAGACTGTTTAAAATCTGTTTAGACTCAGTTTTTTGGCTTTGAGACCAGTCAAAGTACATTCATAACCTACTGAAGACTGTTTAAAATCTGTTTAGACTCAGTTTTTTAGCTTTGAGACCAGTCAAAGTACATTCATAACCTACTTCAGATTGTTTAAAGTCAGTATAAACCCAGATTTCTAGCATGAAGACCAGTCAAAGTACATTCATAACCTACTTTAGAATGATTAAATTCAGTTTAAATCCAGATTTCTAGCATGAAGACCAGTCAAAGTATATTCATAACCTACTTAAGACTGTTCAAAGTCAGTTTAAACCCAGATTTCTAGCATTGAAGACCAGTCAAAGTACATTCATAACCTACTTTAGACTGTTAAAAGTAAGTTTAAAACCAGATTTCTAGCATAAAGACCAGTCAAAGTACATTCATTACCTACTTTAGACTGTTGAAAGTCAGTTTAAACCCAGATTTCTAGCATTGAGACCAGTCAAAGTATATTCATAACCTACTTAAGACTGTTCAAAGTCAGTTTAAACCCAGATTTCTAGCATTGAAGACCAGACAAAGTACATTCAAAACCTACTTCAGATTGTTTAAAGTCAGTTTGAACCCAGATTTCTAGCATTGAAGACTAGACAAAGTACATTCAAAACCTACTTTAGACTGTTGAGAGTCAGTTTGAACCCAGATTTCTAGCATTGAGACCAGTGAAAGTGTATTCATCACCTACTTTTGACTGTTGAACCTCAGATTTCTAGCATTGAGACCAGTCAAAGTACATTCATAACCTACTATAGACTNAGACTGTTTAAAATCTGTTTAGACTCAGTTTTTTAGCTTTGAGACCAGTCAAAGTACATTCATAACCTACTGAAGACTGTTTAAAGTCAGTTAAAACCCAGATTTCTAGCATGAAGACCAGTCAAAGGACATTCAAAACCTACTTCAGACTGTTTTAAGTCAGTTTGAACCCAGATTTCTAGCATGAAGACCAGTCAAAGTACATTCATTGCCTACTTTAGGCTGTTGAAAGTCAGTTTAAACCCAGATTTCTAGCATTGAAGACTAGACAAAGTACATTCAAAACCTACTTCAGATTGTTTAAAGTCAGTTTGAACCCAGATTTCTAGCATAGAGACCAGTGAAAGTGTATTCATAACCTACTTTTGACTGTTGAACCTCAGATTTCTAGCATTGAGACCAGTCAAAGTACATTCATAACCTGCTATAGACTGTTTAAAATCTGTTTAGACTCAGTTTTTTAGCTTTGAGACCAGTCAAAGTACATTCATAACCTACTGAAGACTGTTTAAAATCTGTTTAGACTCAGTTTTTTAGCTTTGAGACCAGTCAAAGTACATTCATAACCTACTGAAGACTGTTTAAAGTCAGTTAAAATCCAGATTTCTAGCATGAAGACCAGTCAAAGTACATTCATTACCTACTTTAGAATGATTAAATTCAGTTTAAATCCAGATTTCTAGCATGAAGACCAGTCAAAGTACATTCTAAGCCTACATTAGACTTTAAAAAGTAGGTTTAAAACCAGATTTCTAGCATAAAGACCAGTCAAAGTACATTCATAACCTACTTTAGAATGTTCAAAGTCAGTTTAAACCCAGATTTCTAGCATTGAGACCAGTCAAAGTACTTTCATAACCTACTTTAGACCGTTCAACGTCAGTTAAAACCCAGATATCTAGCATGAAGATCAGTCAAAGTACATTTATAACCTACTTTAGACTGTTAATAGTGAGTCTAAACTCAGATTTCTAGCACTGAGACCAGTCAAAGTATATTCAAGACGTACTTTTGACTGTTGAACCTAAGATTTCTAGCATGAAGACCAGTCAAAGGACATTCATTACCTACTTAAGACTGTTTATAGTCAGTTTAAACCCAGATTTCTAGCATTGAGACCAGTCAAAGTACATTCATAACCTACTTTAGACTGTTTGCAGGTTGGTTTAAACCCAGATTTCTAGCATTGAGACCAGTCAAATTAAATTCATAACCTACTTCAGACTGTTTGCAGGTTGGTTTAAAACCAGATTTCTAGCATAAAGACCAGTCAAAGTACATTCATAACCTACTTTAGAATGATTAAACTCAGTTTAAACCTAGATTTCTAGCATGAAGACCAGTCAAAGTACATTCATAACCTACTTTAGACCTCTCAAAAAAAGGGTTTAAATTCTTATTTTTAGCATGAAATCCAGTCAAAGTACAATCATAACTTAATTAAGACTGTTCAAAATCTGTTTAAACTCAGTTTTTTCGCTCTGAGACCAGTCAAGGTACATTCATTACCTACTTCAGACTGTTTATAGTCAGTTTAAACCCAGATTTCTAGCATTGAGACCAGTCAAAGTACATTCATAACCTACTTTAGACTGTTTGCAGGTTGGTTTAAACCCAGATTTCTAGCATTGAGACCATTCAAATTAAATTCATAACCTACTTCAGACTGTTTGCAGGTTGGTTTAAAGATTTCTAGCATAAAGACCAGTCAAAGTACATTCATTACCTACTTTAAACTGTTTAAAATAGGTTTAAAGTCAGATATCTAGCATTGAAGACCAGACAAAGTACATTCATCACATACTTTAGACTGTTCAAAGTCAAATTAAACCCAGATTTCTAGCATTGAAGACCAGTCAAAGTACATTCATAACCTACTTCAGACTGTTTAAAATCAGTTTGAACCCAGATTTCTAGCATGAAGACCAGTCAAAGTACATTCACAACCTACTTTAGACTGTTGAAAGTCAGTTTGAACCCAGATTTCTAGCATTGAGACCAGTGAAAGTATATTCATAACCTACTTTTGACTGTTGAACCTCAGATTTCTAGCATTGAGACCAGTCAAAGTATATTCATAACCTACTTTTGACTGTTGATCCTCAGATTTCTAGCATTGAGACCAGTCAAAGTACATTCATAACCTACTATAGACTGTTAAAAGTCAGTTTAAACTCGGATTTCTAGCATGAAGACCAGTCAAAGGACATTCATAACCTACTTAAGACTGCTTAAAATCTTTTTAAACTCAGTTTTTTAGCTTTGAGACCAGTCAAAGTTCATTCATAACCTACTTTAGAATGATTAAACTCAGTTTAAACCTAGATTTCTAGCATGAAGACCAGTCAAAGTACATTCATAACCTACTTTAGACCTCTCAAAAAAAGGGTTTTAATTCTTATTTTTAGCATGAAATCCAGTCAAAGTACATTCATAACTTAATTAAGACTGTTCAAAATCTGTTTAAACTCAGTTTTTTAGCTCTGAGACCAGTCAAGGTACATTCATGACCTACTTCAGACTGTTTAAAGTCAGTTTAAACTCAGATTTCTAGCATGAAGACCAGTCAAAGTACATTCATAACCTACTTTTGACTTTTACAAATAGGTTTAAACCCAGATTTCTAGCATTGAGACCAGTCAAAGTACATTCATGACCTAATTTTGACTTTTACAAATAGGTTAAAACACAGATTTCTAGCATTGAGACCAGTCAAAGTACTTTCATAACCTATTTTGGACTGTGAAAAATTGGTTTCATCTTAGATTCCTAGCATTGAGACCAGTCATAGTACATTCATAATCTACTTTGGACTGTCTCAAGTCAGTTTAATCCAAGATTTCTAGCATTGAGACCAGTCAAAGTACATTCATAACCTACTTTAGACTGTTCAAAGTCAGTTTGAACCTAGATTTCTAGCATTGAAGACCAGTAAAAGTACATTCATAACCTACTTCAGACTGTTTAAAGTCAGTTTGAACCCAGATTTCTAGCATGAAGACCAGTCAAAGTACATTCACAACCAACTTTAGACTATTGAAAGTCAGTTTGAACCCAGATTTCTAGCATTGAGACCAGTCAAAGTACATTCATAACCTACTTTTGACTGTTGAACCTCAGATTTCTAGCATAAAGACCAGTCAAAGTACATTCATAACCTACTATAGACTGTTGAAAGTCAGTTTAAACTCAGATTTCTAGTATAAAGGCCAGTCAAAGTACATTCATAACCTACTTTTGACTTTTACAGATAGGTTTAAACCCAGATTTCTAGCATTGAGACCAGTCAAAGAACATTCATAACGTACTCTAGACTGTTCAACGTCAGTTAAAACCGAGACTTCTAGCATGAAGACCAGTCAAAGTTCATGACCTACTTCAGACTGTTTACAGTTAGTTTAAAACCAGATATCTAGCATAAAGACCAGTCAAAGTACATTCATTTGGATGAAATCTGACAAGTTGCAGTCAATTTTGGGTCTAAAGATCGTACTTCTGGTCAGTTTCAAGTACTGGATGAAGTCTGACAAATTTCAATCAAATTTGGGTCTAAAGATCGTATTTCTGGTCAGTTTCATGTAAGTATTGGATGAAAACTGACACTTTTTAACCAAAGTAGAATCTAAAGATCGTAACTCTGGTGTAAAAGTACATTCATAACCTACTTGAAACTGTTTAAAATAGGTTTAAAGTCAGATATCTAGCATTGAAGACCAGTCAAAGTATATTCAAGACGTACTTTAGACTGTCTCAAGTCAGTTTAAACCCAGATTTCTAGCATTGAGACCAGTGAAAATGTATTCATAACCTACTTTAGACCTCTCAAAAAAGGGTTTTAATTCTTATTTTTAGCATGAAGACCAGTCAAAGTACATTCATAACTTTATTAAGACTGTTCAAAATCTGTTTAAACTCAGTTTTTTAGCTCTGAGACCAGTCAAGGTACATTCATAACCTACTTCAGACTGTTTAAAGTCAGTTTAAACTCAGATTTCTAGCATGAAGACCAGTCAAAGTACATTCATAACCTACTTTGGACTGTCTCAAGTCAGTTTAATCCCAGATTTCTAGCATTGAGACCAGTCAAAGTACATTCATAACCTACTTTAGACTGTTCAAAGTCAGTTTNAGACTGTTTAAAGTCAGTTTAAACTCAGATTTCTAGCATGAAGACCAGTCAAAGTACATTCATAACTTTATTAAGACTGTTCAAAATCTGTTTAAACTCAGTTTTTTAGCTCTGAGACCAGTCAAGGTACATTCATAACCTACTTCAGACTGTTTAAAGTCAGTTTAAACTCAGATTTCTAGCATGAAGACCAGTCAAAGTACATTCATAACCTACTTTGGACTGTCTCAAGTCAGTTTAATCCCAGATTTCTAGCATTGAGACCAGTCAAAGTACATTCATAACCTACTTTAGACTGTTCAAAGTCAGTTTGAACCCAGATTTCTAGCATTGAGACCAGTGAAAGTATATTCATAACCTACTTTTGACTGTTGAACCTCAGATTTCTAGCATTGAGACCAGTGAAAGTATATTCATAACCTACTTTTGACTGTTGAACCTCAGATTTCTAGCATTGAGACCAGTCAAAGTACATTCATCACCTACTTTAGACTGTTCAACATCAGTTTAAACCCAGATTTCTAGCATGAAGACCAGTCAAAGTACATTCATAACCTACTTTAGACCTCTCAAAAAAAGGGTTTTAATTCTTATTTTTAGCATGAAGACCAGTCAAAGTACATTCATAACTTAATTAAGACTGTTCAAAATCTGTTTAAACTCAGTTTTTCAGCTCTGACACCAGTCAAGGTACATTCATAACCTACTTCAGACTGTTTAAAGTCAGTTTAAACTCAGATTTCTAGCATGAAGACCAGTCAAAGTACATTCATAACCTACTTTTGACTTTTACAAATAGGTTTAAACCCAGATTTCTAGCATTGAGACCAGTCAAAGTACATTCGTAACCTACTTTTGACTTTTACAAATAGGTTAAAACCCAGATTTCTAGCATGAAGACCAGTCCAAGTACATTCATCACCTACTTTAGACTGTTGAAAGTCAGTTTGAACCCAGATTTCTAGCATTGAGACCAGTGAAAATGTATTCATAACCTACTTTTGACTGTTGAACCTCAGATTTCTAGCATTGAGACCAGTCAAAGTACATTCATAACCTACTATAGACTGTTTAAAGTCAGTTTAAACCCAGATTTCTACCATGAAGACCAGTCAAAGTACATTCATAACCTAGTTTAGACCTCTCCAAAAAAGGGTTTGAATTCTTTTTTTTAGCATGAAAACCAGTCCAAGTACATTCATCACCTACTTTAGACTGTTGAAAGTCTGTTTAAACTCAGTTTTTTAGCTCTGAGACCAGTCAAAGTACATTCATAACCTACTTTAGAATTAATAAAATCAGTTTAAACCCAGATTTCTAGCATAAAGACCAGTCAAAGTACATTCATAACCTACTATAGACTGTTTAAAGTCAGTTTAAACTCAGATTTCTAGCATGAAGACCAGTCAAAGTACATTCATAACCTACTTTTGACTTTTACAGATAGGTTTAAACCCAGATTTCTAGCATTGAGACCAGTCAAAGTACATTCATCAAGTACTCTAGACTGTTCAACGTCAGTTAAAACCGACACTTCTAGCATGAAGACCAGTCAAAGTTCATGACCTACTTCAGACTGTTTACAGTTAGTTTAAAACCTGATATCTAGCATAAAGACCAGTCAAAGTACATTCAAAACCTACTTTAGACTGTTCAACGTCAGTTAAAACCCAGATTTCTAGCATGAAGACCAGTCAAAGTTCATGACCTACTTCAGACTGTTTAAAGTTAGTTTAAACCCAGATTTCTAGCATAAAGACCAGTCAAAGTACATTCATAACCTACTTTTGACTGTGAAAAATTGGTTTCATCTTAGATTTCTAGCATTGAGACCAGTAAAAGTACATTCATAACCTACTTGAAACTGTTTAAAATAGGTTTAAAGTCAGATATCTAGCATTGAAGACCAGTCAAAGTATATTCAAGATGTACTTTAGACTGTCTCATCAGTCAAATTTGGGTCTAAAGATCGTAACTCTGGTCACTTTCACATAAGTATTGGATGAAATCTTACAAGTTTCAGTCAAATTTGGGTCTAAAGATCGTAAGTTCTGGTCAGTTTCATGTAAGTAATGGATGAAGTCTGACAAATTTCATTCAAACTTGGGTCTAAAGATCGTACTTCTGGTCAGTTTCATGTAAGTAGACCCACTTTAGAATGTTTAAAGTCAGTTTGAACCCAGATTTCTAGCATGAAGACCAGTCCTTCATGTAAGTAGTGGATGAAATCTGACAACTTTCAGTCAAACTTGGGTCTAAAGATCGTAACTCTGGTCACTTTCACATAAGTATTGGATGAAAACTGACAACTTGGAGTCTAAAGATCGTAACTCTGGTCAGTTTCATGTATCATAACCTACTATAGACTGTTTAAAGTCAGTTTAAACCCAGATTTCTACCATGAAAACCAGTCAAAGTACATTCATAACCTACGAAAGACCGTTCAAAATCTGTTTAAACTCAGTTTTTTAGCTCTGAGACCAGTCAAAGTACATTCATAACCTACTTTAGAATTCATAAAATCAGTTTAAACCCAGATTTCTAGCATAAAGACCAGTCAAAATACATTCATAACCTACTTTAGACTGTTTAAAGTCAGTTTAAACTCAGATTTCTAGCATGAAGACCAGTCAAAGTACATTCATAACCTACTTTTGACTTTTACAGATAGGTTTAAACCCAGATTTCTAGCATTGAGACCAGTCAAAGTACATTCATAACGTACTCTAGACTGTTCAACGTCAGTTAAAACCCAGACTTCTAGCACGAAGACCAGTCAAAGTTCATGACCTACTTCAGACTGTTTACAGTTAGTTTAAAACCTGATATCTAGCATAAAGACCAGTCAAAGTACATTCAAAACCTACTTTAGACTGTTCAACGTCAGTTAAAACCCAGATTTCTAGCATGAAGACCAGTCAAAGTTCATGACCTACTTCAGACTGTTTAAAGTTAGTTTAAACCCAGATTTCTAGCATAAAGACCAGTCAAAGTACATTCATAACCTACTTTTGACTGTGAAAAATTGGTTTCATCTTAGATTTCTAGCATTGAGACCAGTAAAAGTACATTCATAACCTACTTGAAACTGTTTAAAATAGGTTTAAAGTCAGATATCTAGCATTGAAGACCAGTCAAAGTATATTCAAGATGTACTTTAGACTGTCTCAAGTCAGTTTAAACCCAGATTTCTAGCATTCAAGACCAGTCAAAGTACATTCATTACCTACTTCAGACTGTTTAAAGTAAGTTTGAACCCAGATTTCTAGCATGAAGACCAGTCAAAGTACATTCATTACCTACTTTAGAATGTTTAAAGTCAGTTTGAACCCAGATTTCTAGCATGAAGACCAGTCCAAGTACATTCATCACCTACTTTAGACTGTTGAAAGTCAGTTTGAACCCAGATTTCTAGCATTGAGACCAGTGAAAGTGTATTCATAACCTACTTTTGACTGTTGAACCTCAGATTTCTAGCATTGAGACCAGTCAAAGTACATTCATAACCTACTATAGACTGTTTAAAGTCAATTCAAACCCAGATTTCTACCATGAAGACCAGTTAAAGTACATTCATAACCTACTTTAGACTGTTTAAAGTCAGTTTAAACTCAGATTTTTAGCATTGAAACCAGTCGAAGTACATTCATAACCTACTTTAAACCTCTCCAAAAAAGGGTTTGAATTCTTATTTTTAGAATGAAAACCAGTCAAAGTACATTCATAACCTACTAAAGACCGTTCAAAATCTGTTTAAACTCAGTTTTTTAGCTCTGAGACCAGTCAAAGTACATTCATAACCTACTTTAGAATTAAGAAATTCAGTTTAAACCCAGATTTCTAGCATTGAGACCAGTGAAAGTGTATTCATAACCTACTTTAGACTGTTTAAAGTCAGTTTAAACTCAGATATCTAGCATGAAGAGCAGTCAAAGTACATTCATTACCTACTTTAGACTGTTTAAAGTCAGTATAAACTCAGATTTTTAGCATTGAAACCAGTCGAAGTACATTCATCACCTACTTAAGACCTCTCCAAAAAAGGGTTTGAATTCTAATTTTTAGCATGAAGACCAGTCAAAATACATTCATAACCTACTTTAGACTGTTTAAAGTCAGTTTAAACTCAGATTTCTAGCATGAAGAGCAGTCAAAGTACATTCATAACCTACTTTAGACTGTTTAAAGTCAGTATAAACTCAGATTTTTAGCATTGAAACCAGTCGAAGTACATTCATCACCTACTTTAGACCTCTCCAAAAAAGGGTTTGAATTTTTATTTTTAGCATGAAGACCAGTCAAAGTTCATTCATAACCTACTTAAGACCGTTCAAAATCTGTTTAAACTCAGTTTTTTAGCTCTGAGACCAGTCAAATTACATTCATAACCTACTTTGGACTGTTTAAAGTCAGTTTAAACTCAGATTTCTAGCATGAAGACCAGTGAAAGTATATTCATAACCTACTTTTGACTTTTACAAATAGGTTTAAACTCAGATTTCGAGCATTGAGACCAGTAAAAGTACATTCTTAACCTACTTTAGACTGTTCAACATCAGTTAAAACCCAGATTTCTAGCATGAAGACCAGTCAAAGGACATTCATAACCTAGTATAGAATGATTAAATTCAGTTTAAACCCAGATTTATAGCATCGAAACCAGTCGAAGTACATTCATAACCTACTTTGGACTGTTTAAAGTCAGTTTAAACTCAGATATCTAGCATGAAGACCAGTCAAAGTACATTCATAACCTACTTTTGACTTTTACAAATAGGTTTAAACCCAGATTTCTATCATTGAGACCAGTCAAAGTACATTTATAACCAACTTAAGACTTTTCAACGTCAGTTTAAACCCAGATTTCTAGCATGAAGACCAGTCAAAGTTCATGACCTACTTCAGACTGTTTAAAGTTAGTTTAAAACCAGATTTCTAGCATAAAGACCAGTCAAAGTACATTCATAACCTACTTTTGACTGTGAAAAATTGGTTTCATCTTAGATTTCTAGCATTGAGACCAGTGAAAGTAGATTCATAACCTACTTTTGTCTGTTGAACCTCAGATTTCTAGCATTGAGACCAGTCAAAGTATATTCATAACCTACTTTGGATGGTGAAAAATTGGTTTCATCTTAGATATATAGCATTGAAGACCAGACAAAGTACATTCATCACATACTTTAGACTGTCTGAAGTCAGTTTAAACCCAGATTTCTATCATTGAGACCAGTCAAAGTACATTCAAAACCTATTTTAGACTGTTCAACGTCAGTTAAAACCCAGATTTCTAGCATGAAGACCAGTCAAAGTTCATGACCTACTTCAGACTGTTTAAAGTTAGTTTAAAACCAGATTTCTAACATAAAGACCAGTCAAAGTACATTCATAACCTACTTTTGACTGTGAAAAATTGGTTTCATCTTAGATTTTTTAGCATTGAGACCAGTAAAAGTACATTCACCTCCTACTTGAAACTGTTTAAAGTAGGTTTAAAGTCAGATATCTAGCATTGAAGACCAGACAAAGTACATTCATGACCTACTTTAGACTGTCTCAAGTCATAAACCCAGATTTCTAGCATTGAGACCAGTCAAAGTACATTCATAACCTACTTTAGACTGTTCAACGTCAGTTAAAACCCAGATATCTAGCATGAAGACCAGTCAAAGTACATTCATAACCTACTTTAGACTGTTAATAGTGAGTCTAAACTCAGATTTCTAGCACTGAGACCAGTCAAAGTATATTCAAGACGTACTTTTGACTGTTGAACCTAAGATTTCTAGCATGAAGACCAGTCAAAGGACATTCATAACCTACTTTAGACTGTTTAAAGTCAGTTTAAACCCAGATTTCTAGCATTGAGACCAGTCAAAGTACATTCATAACCTACTTTAGACTGTTCAAAGTCAGTTAAAACCCAGATTTTTAGCATTGAGACCAGTCAAAGTACATTCATAACCTACATCAGACTGTTTGCAGGTTCGTTTAAAACCAGATTTCTAGCATATAGACCAGTCAAAGTACATTCACAACCTACTTTGGACGGTAAAAAAAATTGGTTTCATCTTAGATTTCTAGCATTGAGACCAGTCAGAGTACATTCATAATCTACTTTAAACTGTTTAAATTCAGTTTAATTCCAGATTTCTAGCATTGAGACCAGTCAAGGTACATTCAAAAACCTGCTTTAAACTGTTTAAAAGGAGTTTAAACCCAGATTTATAGCATCGAAACCAGTCGAAGTACATTCATAACCTACTTTGGACTGTTTAAAGTCAGTTTAAACTCAGATATCTAGCATGAAGACCAGTCAAAGTACATTCATAACCTACTTTTGACTTTTACAGATAGGTTTAAACCCAAATTTCTAGCATGAAGACCAGTCAAAGTAAATTTATAACCTACTTTAGATTTTTGAGAGTCAGTTTGAACCCAGATTTCTAGCATGAAGACCAGTCAAAGTTCATGACCTACTTCAGACTGTTTAAAGTTAGTTTAAAACCAGATTTCTAGCATAAAGACCAGTCAAAGTACATTCATAACCTACTTTTGACTGTGAAAAATTGGTTTCATCTTAGATTTCTAGCATTGAGACAAGTGAAAGTATATTCATAACCTACTTTTGTCTGTTGAACCTCAGATTTCTAGCATTGAGACCAGTCAAAGTATATTCATAACCTACTTTGGATGGTGAAAAATTGGTTTCATCTTAGATATATAGCATTGAAGACCAGACAAAGTACATTCATCACATACTTTAGACTGTCTCAAGTCAGTTTATACCCAGATTTCTATCATTGAGACCAGTCAAAGTACATTCAAAACCTATTTTAGACTGTTCAATGTCAGTTAAAACCCAGATTTCAAGCATGAAGACCAGTCAAAGTTCATGACCTACTTCAGACTGTTTAAAGTTAGTTTAAAACCAGATTTCTAGCATAAAGACCAGTCAAAGTACATTCATAACCTACTTTTGACTGTGAAAAATTGGTTTCATCTTAGATTTCTAGCATTGAGACCAGTAAAAGTACATTCACATCCTACTTGAAACTGTTTAAAATAGGTTTAAAGTCAGATATCTAGCATTGAAGACCAGACAAAGTACATTCATGACTTACTTTAGACTGTCTCAAGTCAGTATAAACCCAGATTTCTAGCATTGAGACCAGTCAAAGTACATTCATAACCTACTTAAGACTGTTCAAAGTCAGTTTAAACCCAGATTTCTAGCATTAAAGACCAAAGTACATTCAAAACCTACTTCAGATTGTTTAAAGTCAGTTTGAACCCAGTTTTCTAGCATGAAGACCAGTCAAAGTACATTCATAACCTACTTTAGACTGTTGAGAGTCAGTTTGAACCCAGATTTCTAGCATTGAGACCAGTGAAAGTGTATTCATAACCTACATTTGACTGTTCAACCTCAGATTTCTAGCATTGAGACCAGTCAAAGTACATTCATAACCTACTATAGACTGTTTAAAATCTGTTTAGACTCAGTTTTTTAGCTTTGAGACCAGTCAAAGTACATTCATAACCTACTGAAGACTGTTTAAAATCTGTTTAGACTCAGTTTTTTAGCTTTGAGACCAGTCAAAGTAAATTCATAACCTACTTCAGATTGTTTAAAGTCAGTTTAAACCCAGATTTCTAGCATGAAGACCAGTCAAAGTACATTCATAACCTACTTTAGAATGATTAAATTCAGTTTAAATCCAGATTTCTAGCATGAAGACCAGTCAAAGTACATTCTTAGCCTACTTCAGACTGTTAAAAGTTAGTTTAAAACCAGATTTCTAGCATAATGACCAGTCAAAGTACATTCATTACCTACTTTAGAATGTTCAAAGTCAGTTTCAACCCAGATTTCTAGCATTGAGACCAGTCAAAGTACATTCATAACCTACTTTAGACTGTTCAACGTCAGTTAAAACCCAGATATCTAGCATGAAGACCAGTCAAAGTACATTCATAACCTACTTTAGACTGTTAATAGTGAGTCTAAACTCAGATTTCTAGCACTGAGACCAGTCAAAGTATATTCAAGACGTACTTTTGACTGTTGAACCTAAGATTTCTAGCATGAAGACCAGTCGAAGGACATTCATAACCTACTTTAGACTGTTTTAAGTCAGTTTAAACCCAGATTTCTAGCATTGAGACCAGTCAAAGTACATTCATAACCTACTTTAGACTGTTCAAAGTAAGTTAAAACCCACTAAAAATCGTAACTCTGGTCAGTTTCATGTAAGTATTGGATGTAGTCTGACAAACGTCCAAACAAATTTTGGTCTAAAGATCGTATATCTGGTCAGTTTCATGTAAGTTAACCTACTTTGGACGGTAAAAAAAATTGGTTTCATCTTAGATTTCTAGCATTGAGACCAGTCAAAGTACATTCATAACCTACTTTAAACTGTTTAAATTCAGTTTAATTCCAGATTTCTAGCATTGAGACCAGTCAAGGTACATTCAAAAACCTGCTTTAAACTGTTTAAAAGGAGTTTAAACCCAGATTTATAGCATCGAAACCAGTCGAAGTACATTCATAACCTACTTTGGACTGTTTAAAGTCAGTTTAAACTCAGATATCTAGCATGAAGACCANTTTTAGCATTGAGACCAGTCAAAGTACATTCATAACCTACATCAGACTGTTTGCAGGTTTGTTTAAAACCAGATTTCTAGCATATAGACCAGTCAAAGTACATTCATAACCTACTTTGGACGGTAAAAAAAATTGGTTTCATCTTAGATTTCTAGCATTGAGACCAGTCAAAGTACATTCATAACCTACTTTAAACTGTTTAAATTCAGTTTAATTCCAGATTTCTAGCATTGAGACCAGTCAAGGTACATTCAAAAACCTGCTTTAAACTGTTTAAAAGGAGTTTAAACCCACATTTATAGCATCGAAACCAGTCGAAGTACATTCATAACCTACTTTGGACTGTTTAAAGTCAGTTTAAACTCAGATATCTAGCATGAAGACCAGTCAAAGTACATTCATAACCTACTTTTGACTTTAACAAATAGGTTTAAACCCAGATTTCTAGCATTGAGACCAGTCAAAGTACATTTATAACCTACTTAAGACTTTTCAACGTCAGTTAAAACCCAGATTTCTAGCATGAAGACCAGTCAAAGTTCATGACCTACTTCAGACTGTTTAAAGTTAGTTTAAAAACCAGATTTCTAGCATAAAGACCAGTCAAAGTACATTCATAACCTACTTTTGACTGTGAAAAATTGGTTTCATCTTAGATTTCTAGCATTGAGACCAGTAAAAGTACATTCATAACCTACTTGAAACTGTTTAAAATAGGTTTAAAGTCAGATATATAGCATTGAAGACCAGACAAAGTACATTCATAACCTACTTTAGAATGTTCAAAGTCAGTTTAAACCCAGATTTCTAGCATTGAAGACCAGTCAAAGTACATTCATAACCTACTTCAGACTGTTTAAAGTCAGTTTGAACCCAGATTTCTAGCATGAAAACCAGACAATGTACATTCATTACCTACTTTAGACTGTTGAAAGTCAGTTTGAACCCAGATTTCTAGCATTGACACCAGTCAAAGTACATTCATTACCTACTTTGGACTGTCTCAAGTCAGTTTAAACCCAGATTTCTATCATTGAGACCAGTCAAAGTACATTCATAACCTACTTTTGACTGTTCAAAGTCAGTTTGAACCTAGATTTCTAGCATGAAGACCAGTCAAAGTACATTCACAACCTACTTTAGACTGTCTCAAGTTAATTTGAACCCAGATTTCTAGCATTGAGACCAGTGAAAGTATATTCATAACCTACTTTTGACTGTTAAACCTCAGATTTCTAGCATTGAGACCAGTCAAAGTACATTCATAACCTACTATGGACTGTCTCAAGTCAGTTTAAACCCAGATTTCTAGCATTGAGACCAGTCAAAGTACATTCATAACCTACTTAAGACTGTTCAAAGTCAGTTTAAACCCAGATTTCTAGCATTGAAGACCAGACAAAGTACATTCAAAACCTACTTCAGATTGTTTAAAGTCAGTTTGAACCCAGATTTCTAGCATGAAGACCAGTCAAAGTACATTCATAACCTACTTTAGACTGTTGAGAGTCAGTTTGAACCCAGATTTCTAGCATTGAGTCCAGTGAAAGTGTATTCATAACCTACTTTTGACTGTTGAACCTCAGATTTCTAGCATTGAGACCAGTCAAAGTACATTCATAACCTACTATAGACTGTTTAAAATCTGTTAAGACTCAGTTTTTTAGCTTTGAGACCAGTCAAAGTACATTCATAACCTACTGAAGACTGTTTAAAATCTGTTTAAACTCAGTTTTTTAGCTTTGAGACCAGTCAAAGTACATTCATAACCTACTTTAGACCTCTCAAAAAAAGGGTTTTAATTCTTATTATTAGCATTGAAGACCAGTCAAAGTACATTCATAACTTAATTAAGACTGTTCAAAATCTGTTTAAACTCAGTTTTTTAGCTCTGAGACCAGTCAAGGTACATTCATTACCTACTTAAGACTGTTTATAGTCAGTTTAAACCCAGATTTCTAGCATTGAGACCAGTCAAAGTACATTCATAACCTACTTTAGACTGTTTGCAGGTTGGTTTAAACCCAGATTTCTAGCATTGAGACCAGTCAAATTAAATTCATATCCTACTTCAGACTGTTTGCAGGTTGGTTTAAAACCAGATTTCTAGCATAAAGACCAGTCAAAGTACATTCATTACCTACTTTAAACTGTTTAAATAGGTTTAAACCCAGATATCTAGCATTGAAGACCAGACAAAGTACATTCATCACATACTTTAGACTGTTCAAAGTCAATTTAAACCCAGATTTCTAGCATTGAAGACCAGTCAAAGTACATTCACAACCTACTTTAGACTGTTGAAAGTCAGTTTGAACCCAGATTTCTAGCATTGAGACCAGTGAAAGTATATTCATAACCTACTTTTGACTGTTGAACCTCAGATTTCTAGCATTGAGACCAGTCAAAGTATATTCATAACCTACTTTTGACTGTTGAACCTCAGATTTCTAGCATTGAGACCAGTCAAAGTACATTCATAACCTACTATAGACTGTTTAAAGTCAGTTTAAACTCAGATTTCTAGCATGAAGACCAGTCAAATGACATTCATAACCTACTTAAGACTGCTTAAAATCTTTTTAAACTCAGTTTTTTAGCTTTGAAACCAGTCAAAGTTCATTCATAACCTACTTTAGAATGATTAAACTCAGTTTAAACCTAGATTTCTAGCATGAAGACCAGTCAAAGTACATTCATAACCTACTTTAGACCTCTCAAAAAAAGGGTTTTAATTCTTATTTTTAGCATGAGATCCAGTCAAAGTACATTCATAACTTAATTAAGACTGTTCAAAATCTGTTTAAACTCAGTTTTTTAAGCTCTTAGACCAGTCAAGGTACATTCATAACCTACTTCAGACTGTTTAAAGTCAGTTTAAAATCAGATTTCTAGCATGAAGACCAGTCAAAGTACATTCATAACCTACTTTTGACTTTTACAGATAGGTTTAAACCCAGATTTCTAGCATTGAGACCAGTCAAAGTACATTCATGACCTGCTTTTGACTTTTACAAATAGGTTAAAACACAGATTTCTAGCATTGAGACCAGTCAAAGTACTTTCATAACCTATTTTGGACTGTGAAAAATTGGTTTCATCTTAGATTTCTAGCATTGAGACCAGTCAAAGTACATTCATAACCTACTTTGGACTGTCTCAAGTCAGTTTAATCCCAGATTTCTAGCATTGAGACCAGTCAAAGTACATTCATAACCTACTTTAGACTGTTCAAAGTCAGTTTGAACCCAGATTTCTAGCATTGAAGACCAGTAAAAGTACATTCATAACCTACTTCAGACTGTTTAAAGTCAGTTTGAACCCAGATTTCTAGCATGAAGACCAGTCAAAGTACATTCACAACCAACTTTAGACTATTGAAAGTCAGTTTGAACCCAGATTTCTAGCATTGAGACCAGTCAACGTACATTCATTACCTTCTTTTGACTGTTGAACCTCAGATTTCTAGCATAAAGACCAGTCAAAGTACATTCATAACCTACTAAAGACTGTTTAAAGTCAGTTTAAACTCAGATTTCTAGCATAAAGGCCAGTCAAAGTACATTCATAACCTACTTTTGACTTTTACAGATAGGTTTAAACCCAGATTTCTAGCATTGAGACCAGTCAAAGTACATTCATAACGTACTCTAGACTGTTCAACGTCAGTTAAAACCGAGACTTCTAGCATGAAGACCAGTCAAAGTTCATGACCTACTTCAGACTGTTTACAGTTAGTTTAAAACCAGATATCTAGCATAAAGACCAGTCAAAGTACATTCATAACCTACTTTAGACTGTTCAACGTCAGTTAAAACCCAGATTTCTAGCATGAAGACCAATCAAAGTTCATGACCTACTTCAGACTGTTTAAAGTTAGTTTAAACCCAGATTTCTAGCATAAAGACCAGTCAAAATACATTCATTACCTTCTTTTGACTGTGAAAAATTGGTTTCATCTTAGATTTCTAGCATTGAGACCAGTAAAAGTACATTCATAACCTACTTGAAACTGTTTAAAATAGGTTTAAAGTCAGATATCTAGCATTGAAGACCAGTCAAAGTATATTCAAGACGTACTTTAGACTGTCTCAAGTCAGTTTAAACCCAGATTACTAGCATTGAGACCAGTGAAAATGTATTCATAACCTACTTTAGAATGTTCAAAGTCAGTTTAAACCCAGATTTCTAGCATTGAAGACCAGTCAAAGAACATTCATTACCAACTTCAGACTGTTTAAAGTAAGTTTGAACCCAGATTTCTAGCATGAAGACCAGTCAAAGTACATTCATTACCTACTTTAGAATGTTTAAAGTCAGTTTGAACCCAGATTTCTAGCATGAAGACCAGTCAAAGTACATTCATCACCTACTTTAGACTGTTGAAAGTCAGTTTGAACCCAGATTTCTAGCATTGAGACCAGTGAAAGTATATTCATAACCTACTTTTGACTGTTGAACCTCAGATTTCTAGCATTGAGACCAGTGAAAGTATATTCATAACCTACTTTTGACAGTTGAACCTAAGATTTCTAGCATGAAGACCAGTCAAAGGACATTCATAACCTACATAAGACTGCTTAAAATCTTTTTAAACTCAGTTTTTTAGCTTTGAGACCAGTCAAAGTACATTCATAACCTACTTTAGAATGATTAAACTCAGTTTAAACCCAGATTTCTAGCATGAAGACCAGTCAAAGTACATTCATAACCTACTTTAGACCTCTCAAAAAAAGGGCTTTAATTCTTATTTTTAGCATGAAGACCAGTCAAAGTACATTCATAACTTAATTAAGACTGTTCAAAATCTGTTTAAACTCAGTTTTTTAGCTCTGAGACCAGTCAAGGTACATTCATAACCTACTTCAGACTGTTTAAAGTCAGTTTAAACTCAGATTTCTAGCATGAAGACCAGTCAAAGTACATTCATAACCTACTTTAGACCTCTCAAAAAAAGGGTTTTAATTCTTATTTTTAGCATGAAGACCAGTCAAAGTACATTCATAACTTAATTAAGACTGTTCAAAATCTGTTTAAACTCAGTTTTTTAGCTCTGAGACCAGTCAAGGTACATTCATAACCTACTTCAGACTGTTTAAAGTCAGTTTAAACTCAGATTTCTAGCATGAAGACCAGTCAAAGTACATTCATAACCTACTTTTGACTTTTACAAATAGGTTTAAACCCAGATTTCTAGCATTGAGACCAGTCAAAGTACATTCATGACCTACTTTTGACTTTTGCAAATAGGTTAAAACACAGATTTCTAGCATTGAGACCAGTCAAAGTACATTCATAACCTACTTTAGACTGTGAAAAATTGGTTTCATCTTAGATTTCTAGCATGAAGACCAGTCCAAGTACATTCATCACCTACTTTGGACTGTCTCAAGTCAGTTTAATCCAAGATTTCTAGCATTGAGACCAGTCAAAGTACATTCATAACCTACTTTAGACTGTTCAAAGTCAGTTTGAACCCAGATTTCTAGCATTGAAGACCAGTCAAAGTACATTCATTACCTACTTTAGAATGTTTAAAGTCAGTTTGAACCCAGATTTCTAGCATGAAGACCAGTCAAAGTACATTCACAACCAACTTTAGACTATTGAAAGTCAGTTTGAATCCAGCTTTCTAGCATTGAGACCAGTCAAAGTACATTCATAACCTACTTTTGACTGTTGAACCTCAGATTTCTAGCATTGAGACCAGTGAAAGTATATTCATAACCTACTTTTGACTGTTGAACCTCAGATTTCTAGCATTGAGACCAGTGAAAGTGTATTCATAACCTACTTTAGAATGTTCAAAGTCAGTTTAAACCCAGATTTCTAGCATTCAAGACCAGTCAAAGTACATTCATTACCTACTTCAGACTGTTTAAAGTAAGTTTGAACCCAGATTTCTAGCATGAAGACCAGTCAAAGTACATTCATTACCAACTTCAGAATGTTTAAAGTCAGTTTGAACCCAGATTTCTAGCATGAAGACCAGTCCAAGTACATTCATCACCTACTTTAGACTGTTGAAAGTCAGTTTGAACCCAGATTTCTAGCATTGACACCAGTGAAAGTGTATTCATAACCTACTTTTGACTGTTGAACCTCAGATTTCTAGCATTGAGACCAGTGAAAGTATATTCATAACCTACTTTTGACTGTTGAACCTCAGATTTCTAGCATTGAGACCAGTCAAAGTACATTCATAACCTACTTTAGAATGATTAAACTCAGTTTAAACCCAGATTTCTAGCATGAAGACCAGTCAAAGTACATTCATAACCTACTTTAGACCTCTCAAAAAAAGGGTTTTAATTCTTATTTTTAGCATGAAGACCAGTCAAAGTACATTCATAACTTAATTAAGACTGTTCAAAATCTGTTTAAACTCAGTTTTTAAGCTCTGACACCAGTCAAGGTACATTCATAACCTACTTCAGACTGTTTAAAGTCAGTTAAAACTCAGATTTCTAGCATGAAGACCAGTCAAAGTACATTCATAACCTACTTTTGACTTTTACAAATAGGTTTAAACCCAGATTTCGAGCATTGAGACCAGTCAAAGTACTTTCATAACCTATTTTGGACTGTGAAAAATTGGTTTCATCTTAGATTTCTAGCATTGAGACCAGTCAAAGTACATTCATAACCTACTTTGGACTGTCTCAAGTCAGTTTAATCCCAGATTTCTAGCATTGAGACCAGTCAAAGTACATTCATAACCTACTTTAGACTGTTCAAAGTCAGTTTGAACCCAGATTTCTAGCATTGAAGACCAGTAAAAGTACATTCATGACCTACTTCAGACTGTTTAAAGTGAGTTTGAACCCAGATTTCTAGCATTGAAGACCAGTAAAAGTACATTCACAACCAACTTTAGACTATTGAAAGTCAGTTTGAACCCAGATTTCTAGCATTGAGACCGGTCAAAGAACATTCATAACCTACTTTTGACTGTTGAACCTCAGATTTCTAGCAGAAAGACCAGTCAAAGTACATTCATAACCTACTATAGACTGTTTAAAGTCAGTTTAAACTCAGATTTCTAGCATGAAGACCAGTCAAAGTACATTCATAACCTTCTTTTGACTTTTACAGATAGGTTTAAACCCAGATTTCTAGCATTGAGACCAGTCAAAGTACATTCATAACCTACTTTAGACTGTTCAAAGTCAGTTTGAACCCAGATTTCTAGCATTGAAGACCAGTAAAAGTACATTCATAACCTACTTCAGACTGTTTAAAGTCAGTTTGAACCCAGATTTCTAGCATGAAGACCAGTCAAAGTACATTCACAACCAAGTTTAGACTATTGAAAGTCAGTTTGAACCCAGATTTCTAGCATTGAGACCAGTCAAAGAACATTCATAACCTACTTTTGACTGTTGAACCTCAGATTTCTAGCAGAAAGACCAGTCAAAGTACATTCATAACCTACTTTTGACTGTTGAACCTCAGATTTCTAGCAGAAAGACCAGTCAAAGTACATTCATGACCTACTTCAGACTGTTTAAAGTCAGTTTGAACCCAGATTTCTAGCATTGAAGACCAGTAAAAGTACATTCAAAACCTACTTTAGACTGTTCAACGTCAGTTAAAACCCAGATTTCTAGCATGAAGACCAGTCAAAGTTCATGACCTACTTCAGACTGTTTAAAGTTAGTTTAAACCCAGATTTCTAGCATTGAGACCAGTAAAAGTACATTCATAACCTACTTGAAACTGTTTAAAATAGGTTTAAAGTCAGATATCTAGCATTGAAGACCAGTCAAAGTATATTCCAGATGTACTTCAGACTGTCTCAAGTCAGTTTAAACCCAGATTTCTAGCATTGAGACCAGTGAAAGTGTTTTCATAACCTACTTTAGAATGTTCAAAGTCAGTTTAAACCCAGATTTCTAGCATTCAAGACCAGTCAAAGTACATTCATTACCTACTTCAGACTGTTTAAAGTAAGTTTGAACCCAGATTTCTAGCATGAAGACCAGTCAAAGTACATTCATTACCAACTTCAGAATGTTTAAAGTCAGTTTGAACCCAGATTTCTAGCATGAAGACCAGTCCAAGTACATTCATCACCTACTTTAGACTGTTGAAAGTCAGTTTGAACCCAGATTTCTAGCATTGAGACCAGTGAAAGTGTATTCATAACCTACTTTTGACTGTTGAACCTCAGATTTCTAGCATTGAGACCAGTCAAAGTACATTCATAACCTACTATAGACTGTTTAAAGTCAGTTTAAACCCAGATTTCTACCATGAAGACCAGTCAAAGTACATTCATAACCTACTTTAGACCTCTCCAAAAAAGGGTTTGAATTCTTATTTTTAGCATGAAAACCAGTCAAAGTACATTCATAACCTACGAAAGACCGTTCAAAATCTGTTTAAACTCAGTTTTTTAGCTCTGAGACCAGTCAAAGTACATTCATAACCTACTTTAGAATTAATAAAATCAGTTTAAACCCAGATTTCTAGCATAAAGACCAGTCAAAATACATTCATAACCTACTTTAGACTGTTTAAAGTCAGTTTAAACTCAGATTTCTAGCATGAAGAGCAGTCAAAGTACATTCATAACCTACTTTAGACTGTTTAAAGTGATTATAAACTCAGATTTTTAGCATTGAAACCAGTCGAAGTACATTCATAACCTACTTTAGACCTCTCCAAAAAAGGGTTTGAATTCTTATTTTTAGCATTGAGACCAGTAAAAGGACATTCATAACCTACTTTAGACTGTTTAAAGTCAGTTTAAACTCAGATTTCTAGCATGAAGACCAGTCAAAGTATATAAGTTCTGCATGAAATCTGACAGAGTTCAGTCAAATTTGGGTCTAAAGATCGTAACTCTGGTCACTTTCACATAAGTATTGGATGAAATCTTACAAGTTTCAGTCAAATTTGGGTCTAAAGATCGTAAGTTCTGGTCAGTTTCATGTAAGTAATGGATGAAGTCTGACAAATTTCATTCAAACTTGGGTCTAAAGATCGATTAAGACCAGTCAAAGTACATTCATTACCTACTTTAGAATGTTTAAAGTCAGTTTGAACCCAGATTTCTAGCATGAAGACCAGTCCAAGTACATTCATCACCTACTTTAGACTGTTGAAAGTCAGTTTGAACCCAGATTTCTAGCATTGAGACCAGTGAAAGTGTATTCATAACCTACTTATTACTGTTGAACCTCAGATTTCTAGCATTGAGACCAGTCAAAGTACATTCATAACCTACTATAGAGACAAATTTCAGTCAAATTTGGGTCTAAAGATGGTACTTCTGGTCAATTTCATGTAAGTATTGGATGAAATCTGACAAATTTCAGTCAAATTTGAGTCTAAAAATCGTTACTTTGGTCAGCTTCATGTAAGTATTGCTACTTTAGACCTCTCCAAAAAAGGGTTTGAATTCTTATTTTTAGAATGAAAACCAGTCAAAGAACATTCATAACCTACTAAAGACCGTTCAAAATCTGTTTAAACTCAGTTTTTTAGCTCTGAGGCCAGTCAAAGTACATTCATAACCTACTTTAGACTGTTTAAAGTGAGTATAAACTCAGATTTTTAGCATTGAAACCAGTCGAAGTACATTCATAACCTACTTAAGACCTCTCCAAAAAAGGGTTTGAATTCTTATTTTTAGCATGAAGACCAGTCA
Organism: Thalassoma bifasciatum; assembly: GCA_008086565.1. Lineage (NCBI taxonomy): Eukaryota > Metazoa > Chordata > Actinopteri > Labriformes > Labridae > Thalassoma > Thalassoma bifasciatum. Next base: position 1,521 of record RPOG01006193.1, on the reverse strand, counting down.
AAATACATTCATAACCTACTTTAGACTGTCTCAAGTCAGTTTAAACCCAGATTTCTAGCATTGAGACCAGTGAAAGTGTATTCATAACCTACTTTAGAATGTTCAAAGTCAGTTTAAACCCAGATTTCTAGCATTCAAGACCAGTCAAAGTACATTCATTACCTACTTCAGACTGTTTAAAGTCAGTTTGAACCCAGATTTCTAGCATGAAGACCAGTCAAAGTACATTCATTACCTACTTTAGATTGTTTAAAGTCAGTTTGAACCCAGATTTCTAGCATGAAGACCAGTCCAAGTACATTCATCACCTACTTTAGACTGTTGAAAGTCAGTTTGAACCCAGATTTCTAGCATTGAGACCAGTGAAAGTGTATTCATAACCTACTTTTGACTGTTGAACCTCAGATTTCTAGCATTGAGACCAGTCAAAGTACATTCATAACCTACTATAGACTGTTTAAAGTCAGTTTAAACCCAGATTTCTACCATGAAGACCAGTCAAAGTACATTCATAACCTACTTTAGACCTCTCCAAAAAAGGGTTTGAATTCTTATTTTTAGCATGAAAACCAGTCAAAGTACATTCATAACCTACGAAAGACCGTTCAAAATCTGTTTAAACTCAGTTTTTTAGCTCTGAGACCAGTCAAAGTACATTCATAACCTACTTTAGAATTAATAAAATCAGTTTAAACCCAGATTTCTAGCATAAAGACCAGTCAAAATACATTCATAACCTACTTTAGACTGTTTAAAGTCAGTTTAAACTCAGATTTCTAGCATGAAGANTCAGTTTGAACCCAGATTTCTAGCATGAAGACCAGTCCAAGTACATTCATCACCTACTTTAGACTGTTGAAAGTCAGTTTGAACCCAGATTTCTAGCATTGAGACCAGTGAAAGTGTATTCATAACCTACTTTAGAATTTTCAAAGTCAGTTTAAACCCAGATTTCTAGCATTCAAGACCAGTCAAAGTACATTCATTACCTACTTCAGACTGTTTAAAGTAAGTTTGAACCCAGATTTCTAGCATGAAGACCAGTCAAAGTACATTCATTACCTACTTTAGAATGTTTAAAGTCAGTTTGAACCCAGATTTCTAGCATGAAGACCAGTCCAAGTACATTCATCACCTACTTTAGACTGTTGAAAGTCAGTTTGAACCCAGATTTCTAGCATTGAGACCAGTGAAAGTGTATTCATAACCTACTTTTGACTGTTGAACCTCAGATTTCTAGCATTGAGACCAGTCAAAGTACATTCATAACCTACTATAGACTGTTTAAAGTCAGTTTAAACCCAGATTTCTAGCATTGAGACCAGTCAAAGTACATTCATAACGTACTCTAGACTGTTCAACGTTAGTTAAAACCGAGACTTCTAGCATGAAGACCAGTCAAAGTTCCATACCTACTTCAGACTGTTTACAGTTAGTTTAAAACCTGATATCTAGCATAAAGACCAGTCAAAGTACATTCAAAACCTACTTTAGACTGTTCAACGTCAGTTAAAACCCAGA